>JAMZAV010000652.1:0-282046 GCA_024449915.1 Sweltsa coloradensis
TTTTTTTTAATAATAGATTGGGGGCATACGAAAAAAAAGAAGATAATAGTGATCAGTAGGCCCTACTGTGTAAATTCTGGAAACATAAGCCTAGATAATAGATATAGTTACTAGTTAGTTTACTACAGACAGTAGGCCTTTACAATGGCCTGACTGGGTCACAGTGCAGATAGAAATGGCTATTGACAGGCTACATAATACTATGCCCAGATGAGTCACATTTGAGCTAAATAGGTTAAAAGTGTGGGGCAATTGTAAACAAACACAACTTTCATAAAATCTTTCGTCATGTAGGGCTACTCATGCACAAGAAGGCAATAAAAATAGGTAGGCCTAGAATTGAGGAAAGGGATTCAATTAGTCAATTCATGTAGAAAACATTTTGAAACATTGCATATTCTTGCACTTGCATAGGCTACCTAAGGGCGCATTCCGATACTCGCTACGTAGCGCAGTAGCCGCGCTCCACCCATTCCGAAATTAGCTCCAAACGCCCCGCCTTGTGTTCCGAAATTCGCTACTGGAGCATTCTCAGCGCGCTCCTAACGCTGAGGGTTTTCAGCCCGGCACTAGGAGCGTTCCGTGGAGTGGGGGTAAATCAAGATGGCGGCAACTGAAGATTTACGAAAGGACTGCTGAAAATAGCACGTAAACTGTAAGGATGTCTGCGTAGTTCATTAGTTCTCCAATTTTAAGGTTTTGAAATAATTGTTGATGAAAGAATCAATGAAATAACCATTAATTAAGCATTCTTCTAATTAAGCAATCTGATAATTTCACGGGCAGCCATGTTTTAAACGCTACAACCCGTTCCGAATGTAGAAGCATAATCATACGCTCCACTGCGCTACAGACACGCTACAGCCGTAGCGAATATCGGAATGCGCCCTAAGAAGAAAGATAAAACAGCAATAAATATCCATATTTACAATGAGGAGCACAAAACATGTTTGTGGTGTCCCATAGACTGTCGGAAGATGAGAAGCCTCACAACACTCATAAGAAAAGTTGAAAGTTTAGTTTACTTTAGCTTATTGTCAAGCCTCTTACATTCTTTGTTACATTTATATTAGCCTATATAGCCTACAGAATTATCAAGTTGTCAAGTTTCATTGCTCTCTACCAGTACTGTATAAACCAGCGGTTCTTAGAGTGGGGGGCGGCTGCATGTAGCCAAGGGCTCAGTACGGTACTTGTGGAAAATGTGAAAGCTTTAAACTATGCAAAAGTTGCCGTCGTAGGGTTTCACTGCATTCTTGGTTAGGTTAAAAATAGACATTGTTTTCAGAATAAATGTTGTTTATTTGCAAAGTAGGCCTATTGCTTATCGTTTACAATAAACAAATGTTTTTAACTAGGCCACTTCGCAAACGCTTTTTTAGTCGCGTTGATGGATGAGCTTTTTTGTAGCCTCAGTTTTTAATTTGCGTAGGACCACTTTTCCTTTGCAAGTGCTTTTTGAACGCATTGTAGGTGATTGTTGTCAAGTTTCTATTGTTAATTGTTAATTGGTATTATAAACTTCAAAAAAACTCATATTAAAACCTTCATTCTATGGATTCTGGCTAACTTTTTCATTTTTTCTTTTAAAGCAATACATCACCATTACCTTAATGTCCGTGTGAAATATGAACGTTGTAGCCCCACCCGTTGGTCAGAATCGGCCCAAATGTCACGAAAATATTGCACTAAAATCGAAAAAAAATCGTAAAAGTACGATATTCATGAGAAATATTTCTTCGATTGTAGGCCTACCAAAAAATGTGGTAGGCATACCAAAAAATGTGGCAGGTCTAAGTTCAGAGATTTCGAAGGTCCCCTCTAATTTTCATCAAGATCGCATATGCCATTTGCCCGTAGAGTGCGAACAAACAGACAGAAAAAAAAAATTGAAGCTAAATTTTTTGAGGGATCAGTGAAATTAAAGTCTTTGCTTCGCTCATCCAACAAAGGGTTGTACACATCCAGTTGCAAAACCACCTTAAAATAAAGACCTTTATCTATCTATCTATCTATCTATCTTCTGCGTTGACAAGCATTGTGTAGGAAGGGCCCTAAGTAAACGTCTCGATTCTAAAAAAATCTTCTCGAGTTGCCGTGTCAACTATCATGCCAAATATTTACCTCGTGTTTTCGAGATATCCGGGAAATGGCTCACGTTGACAAGATAAGAAATAAAGTAATTTACCTAAATGCGTGCAACCCCTATTCAGAAAATTGTGTAGGCTACAGGAAAATAAAAAAAAAAATAAAAAAAAATCAGAAAATCTATTTTTGACATTTTGGTAGGGGGGGGGGGGGGGGGGAGACGAGACATCCGTTCTTTCAAAAGAACCTCTGGTATAAACGATCTAGGATAGACGATAAGACCGTTTGACGAGCTCAGGCCAACTTTTTTCACAATGATAAATGTTCATTTAAAAATCGCTTGATCGGTAGGGGGAGTCCTTGTACCTTGGGACAGAACCTTTTCTATGTTTTGAATTCCCCGCCTAATCATGCAGTGCCTTCTAGATTATAGCCCTAGTCAACATCTTCATTTTGATGCCACCTGATTGCATATGGCTGCCATACAAACAATTTGGCAAGGGATTGTTTGTTTTTATGCACAGTAAGTAAATTCTTTATGTTTTTTGTTGCTAATTTTTGTTGATTTTACTTCAATATTATCTAAAAAAAGACTTGTAGTATATATCAGTAGGGTTTTACCTATATTTACTGCTAAAAGTTGTTATGAAATCTTGTGGCAGGAGGCTAGGGTAGGTTCTTTGTTCTAAAAATGTCATGGTTTGTACCTTGGGACAGGAACACTGTCTGTACCTTGGGACATGTCCCAAGGTACATTACACATGAAATATCAAGGTTTTATCAGTAAATTTTGTTCACTAGATGCCTAGAAGCAAGCAACGTGTGACTCGTGCTGCTCTCAATAAAGCTAACGTCATATCTGCCGCTAAGGATGTGTTGTTGGGCAAATTATCACTAAGACAATCTGCTAAGAAATATGGTGTTGCAAAATCAACATTGTCAAAGCATCTTGCTGAACATAAAAAGAGTGGAAATGAGGAAGATCATTTTGAGTATGATCCTAGTTATGCTACATGTTCAGTATTTACTGCTGAAGAAGAACTTGCTCTTGTGACATATCTTGAAACAGCAAGCAAAATTCATTATGGGTTGTCTAGAACAGATGTTATGTCCTTAGCCTATGAATATGCTGACGCAAATGGTAAAGATTTACACTCGTCAAATGATGAGGACGAGATCGAGGAAGCAGATGCTGACAAAACTGTTACTGATATTTCTGATCGGTATGCAACTATACACGCGGGAGATTTCTGTCTCACTCAGTCACTCAACTGGCGGGCAAGAAAAAAGTTCACTACTTTATAGCTGTTAAAATAAAAGAGATCCTGGAGGATGAGATGCAAGTCCAATACCTTAAAAGAATTGAAGGGACCAACAAGTTTCGCTACGAT
Organism: Sweltsa coloradensis; assembly: GCA_024449915.1. Lineage (NCBI taxonomy): Eukaryota > Metazoa > Arthropoda > Insecta > Plecoptera > Chloroperlidae > Sweltsa > Sweltsa coloradensis. Next base: position 3,480 of record JAMZAV010000652.1, read on the forward strand.
AATCCAAAGACGTTCCTAGTTCCATAACCAGACATCATCATGAAATTGCCTACGCCAGAAACAAGTGGTGGAACTGAACGGCAAAGTTTTCTACTAGATTTTAAGGTCAATCTTGGACATTTCTCAATCGAGTGAATTCTATGAGCCCAACACAGGCCTATATGGCTAATGTAATAACATTTAACAATCCATTCATAATCCATTCCAAAATAATTTCAGTTGGTTGCAATATTAGCTTAGTAGGCCTAGTTTGTATTTTTATCTTCATTTGCAATGATTTTAGGTTTGTTTTTTACAAAATAATATAATTTACATTACAAGTAGTTATTATTGATACTAATTGTATGTTTTTTTCACGAATAAATGTAAAATGACAATTCATTTTGAGTTCTTGTATCACACGACTTCCTCAAAATCCACATTCTCTATATTGTCCCAAAGTACAAGCCTCGATGTCCCAAGGTACATCCTATGCATGTACCTTGGGACAAATGCAGGAAATTACAAAGTATCAAATCTACCTTATTAATGTCAAATATTATATTCTCAGGATGATTGTAACAGATTTGTTACTAAACAAGGTAATCATTGGAGAAAAAATTAGAGGATTTTCACCAATACTCCTTTAAATGGAATTTACCCCATCACCCTACTAAATTCACGCTTATTGGAATTCCCCCCCCCCCCCTCCCCCACACACACATATTTTCATTCTAAAAAACTACGTATATAAATAAAAATGAAAAATCATTTCCCCCAATGGTAATTTTGACAGATCCTATCCAACCTCGACATCAACGACCCCTTACAAACTACACCACATTGCAAAATTAGCCTACTCCCCCCCCCCCCCCACAATTTTTTTTGTTTACCTTTTAGGTCTTTTGTTTGGATTTTATTTGAATTGACATTTAGCCACCTACGACCCCCTATCAAAGTCATTCCTCCCATCCTCCCCCCTTTTACCCCTCTCCTCACTTTCCCCCCACCACTACCCCCCCGCCACCAATTTTTTGGTTAAAATTCCCAAAAAATAAAAATACTTTTTTTTCTTAGCCTTTTAGATAATTTGATCGGTCCTCATACGATCTTGACATTTTTTCTCTCCGACCCCACCCCACCCCCCAACCCCCCTAGCAACTATTCCTCAGGATCACTTCCCCCCCAAAATTTTCTGGAAAAAAAATCCCCTAACATTTTTAATACCGCAAAAAACACAATATCAAAATTGATTCCACTTCCAAGTCATTGTTTCACACGCAATCCACTTTTGACATAGCTACACCCCCTGATGCCTGTCTGTCAGACGTGGTAGTATGGCGTGGCGCGGGCGGCGCGCCCGTCTGGCATACATGGTACTATGGCAAGTGGTTAAGCTAACTAGGAAAACGCTTAAGTCCCGCCGCGTTGTTGGATGAGCGAATATGGTGCATTGAGCTGCCATGTGTTACGCGGATTTTCTGTTGTTCTGTGAAAAAATCATTACTTAGTCGAAGAACTTTTTTATTAAATTTAATTAAATAAAAAATTAACTTAATTTTTTTAATTAAACTAAATTAAATAAAAAATTAAACTTAATTTTTTAATTAATCGTAATTTTTTAAAAAGAAAAAAATCGTAAAATTGCAATTTCATAAGAAATAATAATTCGATTGCGCTCAAATTTAACACGAATATATTAATTCATAAAATGAAGGTTCTGTAAAAAAATCATTACAATAGGATAAAGCATGTAGGTGTTATAAGTCGAAAGAAATTTTTTAAAAATCAAAAAAAATCGTAAATTGCGTTTTTTTATGAGAAAAAAATTTCCCGATTGCGCTCAAAAAAACGTAGGCAGTTCTAAGTTCAGAGATTTCGAAGGCCTCCATAAAATTTCATCGCAATCGGAGTATCGGTTTAGCGGAATCGTGTTAACAAACACACAAAAATACAAAAAAAAAAAAAAAGAAAAAAAAAACATTCCGGATTTTTTTCTCCAGTGTAGTGAAATGGAATCTTCGCTACGCTCCGCTACGCTCATCCAACTATAGTATCAGTACATATGTTGTATGAACCCACTCAATTTTAATTTTAATCTAATAACTGATATTGTAGGTATCTAGGCCTACATTGAAACTGTTTTAATTGACCAATTGCACTCTTTTATCGAATTGAACTTTTGTAAATTTGCATCTGCATTGCCCATATAATACATCGTAAACTGTTTTATTTGTACCAATTGCACTATTTTATCGAATGAAACTTTTGAAAATATTGTAAATACAATGTAAATAATACTTAGGTCTAACAATTGTACAGATCTTCCTCAATGACAACTTCAAATACTCGCATGTCTATATGACGTGCATATGAGTGAACACTGTAGAAGGCTTACTTAAATAAATATAAATAAAATAAATAAAATAAATAAAAATATTTATGTAATCAGAAACTGGCCCTGAATATAGCTTGTAGAAAAGTAAAAAAAACTTGTGAGTCTTCCATATTGTGTCACTTTTTTAGCTTCACTTTTTTAACACCAGAAATAGTAGAATAATTGGATGAGCGTAGCGAGCGAAGCGAAGATTCTATTTCACTACACTGGAGAAAAAAATCCGGAATGTTTTTTTTTTTGTATTTTTGTCTGTTTGTCCACACGATTCCGGCTAAACCGATACTCCAATTGAGATGAAATTTTCTGGAGGCCTTCGAAATCTCTGAACTTAGAACTGCCACGTTTTTGAGCGCAATCGGAAAAATATTTCTCATGAAAATCGCAATTTTATGATTTTTTTCGATTTTAAAAAATTTCTTCGACTTATAACACCTAAGCCTACATGCTTTATCCGATTTTAATGATTTTTGCTCAGAACCTTTATTTTATGAATTAAGATATTCGTGTGAAATTTGAGCGCAATTGAAAAAAATATTTATCATAAAAATCGAAATTACACAGTTTTTTCTTTCTTTTAACAATTTTTTACTAAAACGTCTACATGCTTTATCCTATTGTAATGATTTTTTCACAGCTAACCCTTATTTTATGAATTAATAGATAAGTGTTAATTTGAGCGCAATCAAGAAATTATTTTATAAAAATCGCAATTTTACGATTTTTTTTCTTTTTTCAACTACAATTAATTTAAAAAAATTAAAAAATAAAGTTAATTTTAATTTAATTTAATTTAATTTTAAAAAATTCAACTTGATTTTTCCACAGAACAACGAAAAATCCGCACAAAAACATCGGCAGCTCAATGCACCAATTACGCTCATCCAACAACGCGGTGGGACTTAAGCGTTTTCCTAGTAAAAAAAATTGTGAGTCTTCCATAGCCTATTGTACACTTGTGTGCACCTGTTTAAAATTAATTTGCAATTACTGGTAGTAGGCCTACCTACCATGTTAGGGGCTTTTAGTTTTTTTCTTCTTCTAAAAACATTGCTGAGTAGCCTACCGTAACCGTTCACTCTTACCCTGAACCAATTCATGTAGGCCTAGCTCTGCCCACTATCTGGAAGTTAATTTCATTGGATTCTGTTAAAAAGGATTGGGGATGCAAAAATGCAAATTAGGCTCAGCCGGTATAATCTTAATTTGACGGGAATGTTATTTTACATTAAATTTATGATTTTCCTTTTTCTAATTGAATATTATTATGTGTTTACTTGGTTTTTTGGGGCGGCGGAAAGTAGTTTCTGGACTTATTTAATCACTTTTAGTTTGATTGAATAACACACGCAATCCCTACCCTGAGCCCTACACAACACTCGTCCAACTTTTCAACACAGTTTTTTTTCCAAAGAAAAAGAATAAAAAAAACAACTTCAAAATAGAAACAAATGAAGAAGACCTCATTATTAACGATTTATTTATACTAATCACACTGAAAATATACCAATTAAATAGAATAACACATATTTAACACAAAACACTCGCTCATTTCACTGTCATTGATCCGCCATGTTTGGTATTTACGTTTTGATTTTACTTACTAGGCGTACCAACCATTTTCGCTAAAATACTCCACCTACAAAACCTTTAACGTCGCTATTTTAAATATAAAGGACTTTCACCACAAAAGGATTTTCGTTTAAAATAGCGACGTTAAAGGTTTTGAAGTTTTTTTTTATTATAACAGTAAAAACGTGATGATTCTATTTTGGATTTTTTTTGTGTTCTTGTAAGGTAACTTGCAGTGAGTACATCTCAGCACGGTAGGCCTAGGCCGCGTCGCTCCGCGCTACTTATAACTTACTTTTGTTTATAAAACAGAAGCTGAAAATTATTTTTTTTAATTGGTTTCCGCGCATTTATTTTTAATATACTTTGAAATATCAGTGATTTGGCAAAGAAAATAAAGTAAAAAAACAAAAAATTGCAATTCCGTCAAACTAGTAGAGTTCCGGCTCAGCACTAGGGCCTAGTAGGCCTACACATTCACCAGGCAAGTGAAAGCCTTTAATCTCAGGGTAGGGCTAGCCTAGTAATTTTTATCATACCTAGCCCTAGACTTTTTAGTGAGGCCTACCTAGCCTAGGCAGGCAAACCTAGGCCCTCCCGCCCTAAACCTACCCGTAGGGCTAGGGCCTATCTTTACTTTGTAGGTTGTGCCTAGGCCCTATGCCTCAGTAGACCGAGGCATTGTGTGTAAGGCAAAGGTCTCATCTACGCCTTAATCTATATTTAGATATGACACAGATGAAGAAGAAAAGATCCTAGGAGGTGGCCTAGGCTAGGCCTAGGGTAAATAGTAAATGCATTCAAGTCTAGGCTAGCCTAGGCCTACTAGGCATATAGTTCAGTCTTCATTGGCCTAGTGATGCCTAGAGGAGCGGTATGCCTACGTTAACGCCATACAGAAGCCTTAACCTAAGCTCTAAAGCCTAGGCTAGACCATCATGTCCAAAAGCTTGTGCCTAGGCCCCAGGCCTTCGTGTAAGGCAGGCCCAAGCCCTAGGGCTAGGGGCTTGGCCTGGAGCCTGCAATATACTTCCCAAAATGTTGCCCATCTCAGTATGCAACGTACGATAATGATGGTCCAAAGCACGGCATCCTATTTCACTTAGTTTGAAGGCTACATTATAAACTGTACACAAATATTTTCATCGGCAATAAAATCATTCTAGGGCCTATTCATGCGCCGGGATGGTTTCGGTACAAAATGGCGACTTGGCAATGAAATATCAAATTATGAAGAAAATTGGCATTGTATAACGAAAACCAAACCATACAATGAAACCAGCAAGCACATAAGCATACAATAGTCACTAGAAGACATAAAAGATTAGAATATAACGTACCTTTACATATTTTTATAACAAATAAAATCTTTTTGACGTAACTTTGCACGCACTGTGTAAACACGACTGCGCGACAAACCGCCGACCGGTGACATAGGCGTAGGAATATTTCAAGTTATCGCAAAAAAGCATAAAAAATAAAACAGTGACCCCATAGAATTAAGAAACCAAAAATAAAACTTTATTAACCTTAGCACAAAAACGAAAGTACATATCCCGAGTAATAATATATTATTAGCAAATGAAGATCGTACTATTTTCTTCCCAATCAGCTGCTCTCAGGTGGTGTCGCTGTACTCTTCGTAATGATCCATGTGACGTGAGCGCCCATCAAGTGCAAAAGAAGGTAACATTTCGACCGACTAAAAACTCTTTGAAAAGACCCGCGAAGATCATTTTACAAGAAAATGGAATACAAAATATTTTGTTTCTTTGAAAAGTTGTGGAACAAACCTAAGCCTTCTAATCAATGAACAAAGTACATTGAGAAGAAGACTAGAATCATGAAATGTGTTGGAAATTGGAATGAGAATGAAATGGAGGGTCCTATTTATTTATTTATTTATTTATTTATTTATTTATTTATTTATTTATTTATTTATTTATTTATTTATTATTTAGATTTAATTTATATATAATTAGTTTTAAATATTTTTAATTTAAATTATTTTTATAATTTATTTATTTAAATAAAATAATTTTTTATTTTTTTTAAATTTTTTAAAAAAAGAAAGGCCCAGAATTGGGACCATTATGCACCTCAAGTTGTTCCCAAAAATACTTTAAGGGAAACAAATTTAAATAAATTGTATTTTTTGGAAAACAAGCCAAAATTAATTGACGCATTTTAAATAAAAAACAAAAGCCCCAAGCGCCAAAAAGCAAACTTTCCGGCCTAGATTTTACATTATTTAAATTGGGACCAATATAATACCTTTAAAAAACTAATTTCCAATTAACCAAATGTATTTTGAAGGGCGAACAAGATAATTTCCCCCCGCCCTACTTAAAACTTACAAAAGGCCACATCCCCTGCAAAAGAAGCGTTCCAACGGCCTAGTTATTTTTTATAAAAATTATTTTCTGTTTTGAGGGGCGGTAAGTCCACAATTTTGTAATATTCCTAAGCCCCCTTTTTTATGGACCTTCAAGAAGTTAGGTTTCTGCCTATCATGAGATTCGAGCCCTGTATCATCTGCATTGGAAGTAGAAACTAGAACCTCAGGACCAAGGAGACAACGTAGGACGGTAGGAACCTCTATCTCAAATGGAAGGGGGGGGAGACCCATTTCCCCCCTTATAAACATCACTTTTCTGTCCGACCGTTTTTCATTGGAGTCTCATATTTATGCAACTTGGCTAATCGAGACGAAGGGAGGGACGTAAGGGATGACGCGGGGGGACAAGGGGTGCTGGTCAGAACCAGCCACAAGCGTATGGGGAGGGCAGGGGTTCCCCAACGTCGTGGTCGTCTCCGTTTGTGTCATCTCCGTCCGTGTTGTATTTTGTCGTCGCCGTCGGGGTGGTAGTCAAAGGGAAGGGGTTCCCCGACGACGACCCAGAATGTGCGTTTGTAACGTCTTACCAAGGACTTAATCTTTGGTCTTACGATAGAATCCGCATTGCCCTTCAACGAGGACGATGGAAAATAATAATTGGATGATCAATGCGAAGACTTCAATTTCACTCACCCCGAGAAGAATAGCTCGGGTGTTTTTTTGTTTTGTTTTTTGTCTGTTTGTTTGCTCCCTACCGGGCAAACAGCATAATATGCGATCTTGATGAAACTTGGAGGCAGTGTTGGGTCAGTTCTTTTTTAAAATGAACTTTTTAAAAGTTCAGTTCATAGCTCAATTAATGAACTTTTAAAAAGTTCAAGTTCTTTTAAAAACTTAAAATTTTGAAAAGTTCAAGTTGGTCGAAAATTTGAACTAAGTTCTTTTAAAAGTTCATTGTAAAAAAAATCACTATTTTATTAAAGGCTGGCGTAAAACGAAGAAAAACAAGAGGAAAAACATTTGGGGTGTTCAAGTACCAAACTACTCGCGAGTTTGAGTCGGATGAAAGTTTTTTTGTTGGTTTATTTGGATTAAGGACGCGTCAACCGTTGGGTCATAATGCACCACTCTAGCCTAAGGGGTGGGGAGGAGGATCCCATGCTGGTCAGAACCAGCCACGGGTAAGGGGAGGAAAGGGGGGTTCTCACGTCGCAGTCATCATCGTCTTTGGCATCGTTAATTGTGTCATTGTCATCGTCGCCGGGGGTCGTCAAGGGAAGGAGGCAAGGTCAAAGACGACGATTGCCAGAGCTCGCCTCTAGTTTGGGAGTAAGATACTCCGCTCTTACTAGCTGATGTTTGCGAGGTGGACTTTTTCTCTTGAATCGCCTTTTACGATTAGCAGAGCCATGCTCTGGGCCTATTCTACCCCGGGCCCAGTTGAGCTGTTTTTGATAGTGTTGATGATTTGTACTACATTCTCGTCGACCAGCTTGTAAAATTATGGCAGATACTTGGCATTTTAGGCTTCAAAGATTTTTTCCCGAATTAGTTGGCGTACATCGTTTTAACTTTGTGAATCGTGCGTGATCTTGTCAAAATCAGCTGAACGTGCGTCAACGCAGGCCTACAATGGAACAACGATTTGTTATTGTTTTTAAGCGTCGACGGCGGCGAGTCGACGGAGCACGGGAAAGAACTTACAAATGAACTTTCTAAAACTGAAAAGTTCGTCCTCGAAAAGAACTTTTAAAAGTTCAAGTTCCTTCATATAAAAAAAGAGTAAGTTCACTGAAAAGTTCACGAAAAAAGAACGCGTTCACGAGAACGCGTTTTTTTTTTAAAGTTCCTTCCCCAACACTGCTTGGAGGGGACCTTCGAGATCTCTGAATTTAGACCTACCATGCTTTTGGATACAATCGAAGAAATATTTTTCATGAATATCGTACTCTTACGATTTTCCCCGATTTTTAATGCGATATTTTCGTGACATTTGGGCCGATTCTGACCAAACGGGTGGGGCTACAACGTACATATTTTACATGGACATTAAGGTTATGGTGATGTAGTACCTTTTGAAAGAAAAAGTTGAAAAAATTAGCCAGAATTCATAGAAAAAGTCTCATATTACAAGTAACTATAGAAACTTGACAATAACTAGGCCGCCTTTTTCCAGTCGCGTTAATGGATGAGCTTTTTGGGTTATCAAGATTTGAACACGTTCTCCCCTCTGGACAAATCATGATTCTGCTTTAAGGGTAAATATACCCGTTACTGTATTTAAAGCAAAAGTTAAGACAAAACTTATTGCACACAAACTGAACTGATGAACTGAACAAGAATGAAGATTCGCGTCAGTGGTTTTTTCCGCGAAATTTTGATTACTCCCTGATTTGCTGTTCCTGATTTTTGGAAAACCTCATATTCGTTTGAGTGCAGAGATCGTCTAATAAATCAGTTTTTTCTTTTCGCTTTTCTTTTTTTCCGTTTTTTATTTCCTTTTTTCCTTTATTTCCCATTTTTCTTTCTTTCTTCTCTTTTCTCGACCCCCCTTTTTATATTAGGTTCATTAATTGATTGCATTTAATATTCTTTTTGAATTTTTTACCAAAATGTTTGTGTAGTTTATTGTTGTGTTTGCATCTATGTAATTAATTAAATAAAAAGATTCGTATTAATTAGAGTCCACCCACTCAGTCATATAACTGATTTTCAGTGGTTAGATTTATTTAGTTGTCCTCCTTTGTAAATCAGTTTTAACTGAATAGGATTGACTTTAAAAAAATAAATAAAAAAATAAATAAATAAAACGACTGACAGTAGATGAAACGATGAACTACCTCACAGAAAAAACAGTGGGAAACCAACAGCTAACAGTGTAACCAAAAGCGTTCCAAGCAGCGATAGAGCTAAATTAACAAACCAACTACTTTAGAACCCTATAATGACGATATAATATTGTATTGTTTTGATAAATTACCCTGTATACTTACTCTCGGTACTTGTGTTGTATATAATTCTTTTTATCGGATGAGCGTAGCGAGCGAAGCGAAGATTCCATTCTACTACACTGGAGAAAAAAATCCGGAATGTTTTTTTTCTTTTTTTCTCTTTTTGTATTTGTGTGTGTCTGTTAACACGATTCCGGCTAAACCGATACTCCAATTGCGATGAAATTTTCTGGAGGCCTTTGAAATCTCTGAACTTAGAACTGCCACGTTCTTAAGCGCAATCGAAATTTTTTTCTCATAAAAATGGCAATTTTTCGATTTTTTTCAATTTTTTTAAAATTTCTTCGACTTAAAACACCTACATGTCCTATTGTAATGATTTTGTCACAGAACCTTTATATTATGAATTAACATATTTGTGTGAAATTTGAGCGTAATCGAAAAATTATTTCTCATGATAATCGCAATTTTTCGATTTCTTTCGATTTTTTAAATTTCTTTGACTTATAACACCGACATGCTTTATCCGATTGTAGGCCTAATGATTTTTTCACAGAACCTTAATTTTATGAATTAATATATTCGTGTGAAATTTGAGCGTAATCGAAAAATTATTTCTTAAGAAAATCGCAATTTTACGCTTTTTATCATTTTTAAGAAATTACGCTCATCCAACAACGCGACTGAAAAAGCGTTTGCGAAGCTTCCTAGTATACGGTTATTTTTGTTGGCGCCATGAAGGTGCTGTGCTAACATGTGCTGCATGGTGGAAACGAGTTTCTAGCAGCACTTCCGTGACGTCACAGCCAAGATGGCAGCGCCCACAAATCTCTACTAAAACTACCGTATATAAATAATAGGGTTTTTAACTTTAGTTGGTATAAGGGCGCGTCAACCCTGTAAGGCCATAATGCACCACTCTAGCCTATGACAGGCTTAGGTAGGGTGAAGAAAGGGAATGTTACCGGGTACTCAACACATGGCTCACTCACTCGTCTAACAACTACTTTGGCGTTTTCCTAGTTATGTACCTATGGCTAATAAATTGAAATTAAAATTGCTAGATGAAGCGGGTTCGATCCCCGGTCGGGACACATCTTTACCTAGGTGCCCGTTAGGGCGCCGCAGCCAAGCCTCGGTGCGCTACACACTCAGGCACCTTATACAGCAAGCAGAGTTGGAGTGATTTCGAGGTGTCACCCAGCCATCATGAAACGTGATGTGAACTTGAAAACTATCAAAATCGAGGGGATTTAGGTACCCGACAACACATGCCAAATTTGGTTGGGGTACGAGCATTCCTTCTTGGTGAAAAAATGACTTGAAACATGCTCAAAATCACTTTAAGGACGTTAGTTACTACTGGCTACTACTACTATCTAATTCGTCAGTTTCAATTGCCCAGCGATTCTGACCAAACGGGTGGGGCTACAATGTTCATATTTTACATGGACATTAAGGTAATAGTGATGTAATTCCCTTTGAAAGAAAAAGTTAAAAAAAATTGCTGGAAGGCTTCCTAATAAAGGTTTTAAAATAAGCCTTATACAGGCATACAATCAACAAGTAACTATAGTTACGTGACAATAATCGCCTATATTGTTTACAAAAAGCAAGTCATTGTACCACCATATTTTTTCATTATTTATAATTGGTAATACCATAGCAATTAAATCGACTTTGATAAATTTATTATATTTTAACAAAATTATTTTGCAATGGAACTTGAAAAAGTAATGAGATCCCACACATAACAAAAACTTGTAAAAATACAGCCAAACCTTACACACTTAAAAGAAATGAGATCTAAAAAAAGGGCCAAGCTCATCTACCCTTCCACATTTGCGCATTCTTATTCATAAACGTACAGTGTCTCGTAACAACACCCTTGAAAAGCTTGGCAAAATAGAATTTGCATGACCATTACGATAAAATTAATAAGAAAAAAAGAATTGGGCTGAACTATTACGTTTAAATTACTAGGAAAACGCTAAAGTCCCGCCGCGTTGATGGATGAGCGTATATGGTGCAGTTAGATGCCATGTGTTACGCGGATCTTTCTGTTGTTCTGTGAAAAAAACATTACTTAGTCGAAGATTTTTTTTAAATTAAATTAAATTAAATTAAATAAAAAATTAACTTAATTTTTTTAATTAATCGTAATTTTTAAAAATAAAAAAATCGTAAAATTGCAATTTGTATAAGAAATAATTATTCGATTGCGCTCAAATTTAACATGAATATATTAATTCATAAAATTAAGGTTCTGTGAAAAAATGATTAAAATAAGATAAAGCATGTAGGTAATTACAAGTCAAAGAATTGTTTTAGAAAAGAAAAAACCCGTAAAATTTTGATTTTCATGAGAAATAATTTTTCGATTACGCTCAAATTTCACACGAATATTTTAATTCATAAAATTAAGGTTCTGTGAATAAATCATTACAATCGGATAAAGCATGTAGGTGTTATAAGTCGAAGAAATTTTTTAAAAATCGAAAAAAATCGTAAAATTGCGTTTTTTTATGAGAAAAGATTTCACGATTGCGCTCAAAAACCCTGGCAGTTCTAAGTTCAGAGATTTCGAAGGTCTCCATAAAATTTCATCGCAATCGGAGTATCGGTTTAGCCGGAATCGTGTTAACAAACAGACAAAAATACAGAAAAAAAAAAAAAAAAAAAAAACATTCCGGATTTTTTTCTCCAGTGTAGTGAAATGGAATCTTCGCTTCGCTCGCTACGCTCATCCAAATAGTTGAAAATTCTATTTTGCGAAGCTTTTCAAGGGTGTTGTTACGGGACACTGTACGTTTATGAATTGAGAATGCGCAAATGTGGAAGGGTAGATGAGCTTTGCCCTTTTTTTTAGATCTCATTTCTTTTAAGTGTGTAAGGTTTGGCTGTATTTTTTACAAGTTTTTGTTATGTGTGGGTAAATATATACGCAGACAGATATAAACCTACAAACATTACTACATTAGATATTTTAAAATTGTAATTTGAACATTTTACCATTAATGACCAATTCGAAGCACAAAAAAAAGAAATAAAAATACATCATCAACAACAACAACAACAGCAACAACGCTCATTTCACATTACTAAACGATGTCACCAACGGTTATATACATGGTGTTTAGCGTAGGAAAGCATACTTGTTTTTATGATTATGATAGTGTAAACATTTGCGCCTTGACCATATCAAACGAATCGTGAGCATATAATATTATAACGATTAAAAATTTTCTTTTTGGCTTACAGCCAAGCCCAACTAATAATCATAACGATGCACGGGCTAGGACCTTCCTTGTCATAGTGCTATTTAATTTGTGTGGCGTGGCATACCTTGCTGTCATCCATCATTCGGGACTGATGCTAGTTTATTGTAGCTTTCCTCTCCTACCGCCAAATATTTACGTTAGCCTAAAACCGTAAACATAACCTTCTCGTATTTGTTATTATCAATTTGCATGCCTACGTTTAAGCGTTTAGGTTAAGGGATTGCATCGAATCATGCAAATTAGTTAACAAGTATATCGTTAATTTGTATTTGTATCTTAAAAATCACAATAGGTTTAATTTGCTGAGTTCTCAAACCTTCCAAAGTTTAGACCTAGGCCTAGGTCTAGGTAGGCCTCGGAGGCTAGGCCCTAGCCTAACCTAGCTCTTCCCTAGGTAGGGCCCAGTAAAAACTTCGTGATGTCTCAAACAAGTGAATCTGAAGACGTTGATATCTACGGCGATTTATCATCGTTCTCGTTTGATGACAAATTAAAACAGGTAGGGCCGGCCTAACACTACAAAATTACCCCCAAGCTTCTTCAGAGCCCTAGGGAGCGTAGGGCTATGCCTAGGCCTAGCCCCTAGGCTTAGGCTAGGCCTATCCCTAGACGTAGGTCCTAGCTAGGCCTAGGCCCTAGGGCCCTAGTTTTTTCAATGCCCTTAAGCATCTTAAGTTAAGGTTAAAGGGTTCCGTAGGCCCTAGCCGGGCCGGCACTTCTTCGGCTAGGGGGGTCCAACTTTTATACACCTTGTTAACACTGCTATATTGCTTTGTTAGGCCTACTACTTATGTTAAAGGTGTACTTTCGTTAGGTTAGCCGAACTTTCCGCTGGCTACAGTGCGCCGCGCTAGTTCTAGGATATAATCGATAAGAGCGCACCCGAAATCCTTTCCGTTACAGTGTACCTAGGCCTATATAAAAGTTGGGTACTTATTCGGTTGGTGTGCTCCCCTATTAATACACTGTTTTTTTGCACTAAAAAGTACCTTCTAAACCTTTAACGTCGCTATTTTAGGCGAAAGTACTTTTCTGTTGAAAGTCTTTTATAATTAAAATAGCGACGTTAAAGGTTTAGAAGGTACTTTTTAGTGCAAAAAAACAGTGTATTAATAGGGGAGCACATCAACCGAAAAAGTACCTATAAAAGTTGGGTACTTATTCGGCTACGGGGGTCCAACTTTTATATACACTGTAACGGAAAGGATTTTGGGTGCGCTCTTATCGATTATCCTAGAACTAGCGCGGCGCACTGTAGCCAGCGGAAAGTTCGGCTAACCTAACGAAAGTACACCTTTAACATAAGTAGTAACAAGGCAATAGGCCTATAGCAGTGTTAACAAGGTGTATAAAAGTTGGACCCCCCTAGCCGAATAAGTGCCAAAAGTTGGACCCCCCTAGCCGAAGAAGTACCGCAGGGCCTGAGGCATAAGTTTTAAGTTTCAATTTTATCCACTCGATCATTACATAGGCCCTAGTACAGATAGAAGCCCTCTTGGTAGAGAGGGAATGAATAGGCCTAATTCTTAATATGTACATGATTCACACGTGATATCATGGAAAATATTAATACTAAAGCGTATGTTACACTGGGAAGTCAAAAGAAAAAGTGAAGAGAAAAATAACGTTTTAGAAGCAGAGTTCATGTAGCTTCAAGTAGGCCCTACTGCTTACAGGACTTTTCCCGTTGCGGTCACACTGGGTAGGTTACTTTTCGACAACCCAAAGTAAAAACTTTCCGAACTAGTCGGACTTGGTTCGACAAGTGAAAAGAGAAAAGTAAAATAACCTTGGAACAGTTGATTATAATTGGTTGGTAATGTTGCCATGGACTACAACTTTGGGAATAAGTCGACAGGTATAAAGACGTTCCTCTACCTTTCCCGGAGATGTGAACATAAACAAAGGCAGTGGATTCGTTTGGAAACGGAAGAAAACCACAAGAAAACATCGTCGTACTTTAGTACACACTCTTGCCACAACAGCACACAATAATTTTGCAGTCCCAGGCCGAGAGGTGGCGCCACGCGCACACTTTTCCTTTTCGTTCAGAAGTGTCATGTGTTACGGCTTCGAAAAGTTATTTTTCTCTTCACTTTTCCCTTTTATTTTCTTACTTCCTAGTATAACGCCCGCTTTAGTGAATTAGAAAATAGGCGAGTGTAGGGTAAAAGCGTTTATTAGCATTCAACTACCTATTAAAGTACATTACATATTACATAGGCTATAACAAGTCAAGGTAATTATGCCGTATAGCGCCTCACCAAAAACACCATTTAAAAACACTAGTTTTGCCAAAAGTAGTGGCGGGGCAAAGCGTCTCGGGGGTGGGCCAAGCTGACCAAAAAACAAACATTCCCTCACGCACGCCCACTCCCACCCACCCTGTAGTGGTGTTACTTTTCACGAGGCTCTATACGCCCTACTGCATTTTAACCCAAGTCAATTCAACACAAATACACAAAATTAAACAACAAACAACACGAGAGTAAATTGCAATTGATTAAATTTATATTACCGGCAGGCCTACTAGTAGGTAGGGCCTATAGCATGATTCTTATGTTTCCAATTCCATAAGGTTTTGCCACTAACTTTTTTCACAATTGAACTGAAAACGAGTGGCATTCCTATCTTCACGCACCTTACAAGGAATCCTATTAAATATTTTATTCATTTTACAAATATCTTCATCTTATGCCCCCATCGGCCTACTTGGCCATCATGTGTTATCGAGTTATCCAATAGAGACAGGATTCCCTTTGTAGCCTACATGTGTCATGCCATCTGGCAGGGCTAAAAAAAACATGCCTGAGAATTGAGATGCCCGGGGCATGTAAAAAAAGTGATCGGGCAAGTAAATCATTTTCCCACCCAATGTGGGAAAATCTCTCCTTGCCCGCGCTTACCTCTCATTGTAAGATAAGCCTGGGAAAAAAGATAAGTCCACTTGTCCAGTAATAAGTCCCATGCGTCGTGATTACAGATTTCGTACCTAATCTATTGAAACATTATACGTAGGCTATACATCGCAAATTCTTATCCCACAATCAGCTGAGTTGGATCGAACGCACACCTTGTTCGCGCATGACAGTGCTCTCTCTCTCTCTCTCTCTCTCTTCATTGGTAGGCGGGTGGACGGACGGATGTAACGGGGAAAACATATGAGATAGGATCGTTTTAGACAGGAAGTTTTATAAGCCCTAGGCCTACTGGTTAACATAATGTACTACCTACAAATAAAAAAAAACAGTTTAATTCAGATGAGTTGGGCAGGGAAACACTACGAAGGGAACATTCAAGCAGTTTACAACATAATTGTCATGTAAGTTTTCTGTCTTAGCAGGTAAAATTATCTCCAACATGCCCAGCCGGGCATGTGCCATTTAATGGATAAACACTCTTTGTTCAAGTAGAAGCATTTATGAACAGGTTATTGTGTTTTCCCCATTAAAATAATGTTTTAATATCAGTGGGCGCATTTGATAATGAAGACAGACCGAGAGACAGAGTCCGCGCGGTCACGTGACTGGAGAGAACAGACAGCGCTCTGAAAGCTGGCATTATCAAACGTGATTTGAAGCAGCAACGCGGTTTTTTCAAATAAACATAATCTTGTCTGAACATGGAAGATGAATGGGATGCACAGGTAGGCCTACGACAAGTAATACAAGCTATCCCCTTTATTGTAGGCCTACACAGCCGTGATAGTAAAAATAATAATTTGTACCTACTCAAACATATTGAAAAATTTACTCTCTAAATTTACATGCTTCTTCCTTATGTACGACAGCGATGTGTTGAACCATGTTTAACTACCCCATCTAAGATTTCGGATGTTTAGCCACACATCGGTCACCACGGTATAGGCTGCTGAGATGGTGAAGCCAATTTGAAAATTTTAATTTTGTGTCTTGAACGGAGAGGACTTCGTCGCTCGCTCGAATTTCACCTTGTGATTAGACAGCTCTCCGAGCATATTGCTCCCGTATATTAAACATGACGGAGCGCGCTCGGAAGTCATTATTAAACGCGCTAGAGTCTCGGCGGAGTGATCAGAGAGAACGGATTGCAATTATCAAATGCCCCCAGTTTACCTACGAAGAGTCTCTCCGATCAATTTGAATTCAAACTAGCTACCAGTATACGCCTAGTAAACTTAATAGTAAATACCTACATAATGTGATGTTAAATCCCCCACTCCACTCCTCTTAAGACTAGATTTAAAACAGAGCTTTGTGTAATTGTTTACCGTATCTAATTTGTATCTTCATTTTAAGATTGAGGCAAAATACGAGCGCCTATTTCACGTGTGCAAACAACTGAAATGCAGAGTGCTTGCACAATCCGAGACAATCCAATCTTTGGAGACGACGGTGAAAGATCTTCGGGCGGAGAACGCCTCCCTTGGGACAAACATTTCTACTCTCCTCAAGACGGCATCTGCGGAGATCGAGCGTAAGGACCGGCAGATCGCTGACCTCCGGAGAGAGTAAGGCACTTTCAAACTCTTTGGTCTTAAGTAAGACACTTTCAAACTCTTTGGTCTTAAGTAAGACACTTTCAAACTTTTTGGTCCTTAAAAATAGACACTTTCAAACTCTTTGGTCTTTAGTAAGACACTTTCAAACTTTTTGGTCCTTAAAAATAGACACTTTCAAACTCTTTGGTCTTAAGTAAGACACTTTAAAACTCTTGGTACTCTTAAGACCAGTAAGACACTTCAAACTCTTTGGTCTTAAGTAAGACAGCTTTCAAACTCTTTGGTCTTAAGTAACCCACTTTCAAACTTCTTGGTCCTGTAAGGGCTATTCACCCGCTAAAGTCAAAAAAAATATTTCATTCAGGCTTACTATTTATGAATTTAGAAAATAGAAATCAACAGAAAAATTATTGGGTTCACCATTGACCATAAAAAATTGTCAAACTTGGTATTTTTGAGCTAGGTCAAACCATGGAGCTGGATGATAAGGAGGTCTAGCTCAAATGGAACAGTTCGTCCACGATCGTGTTTGTTTGTTTGAGCCTATTCGCCATTTTGATTGTCCACTACTAGCAGGTTAAACTTTGCTACAATGAACTGTGGTAGGCCCTAGGCAGTGTTGGGGAAAGAACTTTTAAAAAGAACGCGTTCTCGTGAACGCGTTCTTTTTTTTGTGAACTTTTCAGTGAACTTACTCTTTTTTTAAATGAAGGAACTTGAACTTTTAAAAGTTCTTTCCTAAAACGAACTTTTCAGTTTTAGAAAGTTCATTTGAAAGTTCTTTCCGTGCGTGGAGCAGCGCCATCGACGCTTAAAAACAATAACAAATCGTTGTTCCATCGTAGGCCTACGTTGACGCACGTTCAGCTGTTTTTGACAAGGTCACGCACGATTCACGAAGTTAAAACGATGCACGCCAACTAATTCGGAAAAAAATCTTGGAAGCCTAAAATGCTAAGTATCTGCCATAATTTTACAAGCTGGTCGACGAGAATGTAGTACAAATCATCAACACAATCAAACTTGCGAGTAGGCTTTCGTCCGACTCAAACTCGCGAGTAGTTTGGTACTCGAACACCCCTAATGTTTTTCCTCAAAGTTTTCTTCATTCTACGCCAGCCTTTAATAAAATAGTCATTTTTTTTCTACAAAAGAACTTTCAAAAGAACTTAGTTCATATTTTAGACAAACTTGAACTTTTCAAAATTTTATTTTTTAAAAGAACTTGAACTATTTAAAAGTTCATTATTTGAGCTGTGAACTGAACTTTTTAAAAGTTCATTTAAAAAACGAACTGACCCAACACTGGCCCTAGGTTACCTTGGTTACCAAAGTAAACAATCAAAATGTCTGCCAATTTTGTACACCGCCGACCACACACCTGCGCCTCCAGTACGCCAGTACTATTTATAACTCCATGGTCAAACCATCAAAAGTCTCCCATAACAAATAATATGGGGCAATCTTTATGCCTTGTGACTTTGGAGGATTTTGATGTAAAAAAAATGGTCATTTTTGACGTACTCTACAGCCTTTTTTGTAAATTCTCTGTATTTTGTTTTCCGGTTGTAATGTGGGCAAGTGGTTTGGTCAAAATATGCTGATTACCAAGATAGGATGTGATTTTGGAATGCATATTTTTGCGTGTTTGATAGTAGGCTATATTTGTGCACAGTTTCTAGACACGATGTTATAAAGGGCCATTTTAGATTGGTATGATGCTCTAGACCTAGTATCTATGTGGAACAAAAAAGAAACAGGTTAAAGCCGATTTAAGAAATTTCCCAAAACGCCAATTTTCGCTATTTTCTGGTTTAGGCTGAAAAAATTAAAAAAATTGTGTAAAATCACAGTTAACAAGATATAATTTTTTAGACAGTCATTTCAGTGTAGTATTTTGCTATAGATTATGCGCTGGGGTAATAGCCGTACAGGTAGGCACTTTTAAACTCTTTGATCCTTAAGTAGGGCCTTGTCACTTTCAAACTATTTGGTCTTTTCGGGCGTATAGTCGACGCCCAATGCATTTGCAATATTTTAGTTTGTTGATGTCCTGTCCTAGACAACCTGTGCCTTGTCCTTCATTTAAATTAATTCATTTAATTATTGTAGTATGATTTTGAAAATACCCATTGCAATGCAGTGAGCCTTCAGTTAATGTTGCTCAAAATGCTAAAAAAGGATAAACCCTAGGCAATAAAGGCTAAAATAAAGTATTCTCTGTTCACAGAAAGGACTCTGTTGTGTTCCGGAGAGGCCGAGAAACCAAATGGAACGAGAGAAATCACCCACGATCTGAGAGTTCCGACAGGCGACATCACGCAAGCTACGGAAACTACGAGAGACCGGGACACGAAAAAGATTCTTACACTGAGAACGTTGATAATAATTGGCGCTCTCAATACTCGGGAAATGTCAACAACTACGAGAGATTGAACAATGACTATCACTCGGCATCCGATGTACAGAAGTCGTCACGTGTAGACATTCCGGTGGAAGTGCAAGGCCTGAACGTACATCCCACCGGAATGCTTCCGCCAGACCAGGGGGCCGTCGTCAAGCATGAGACTGAACATACGTGGAATAATGTCACCACAGCCACTGGGACAGTTCCAAACGTACCCGACACGATATTCACGCGAAGGCAAATCATCGCGAACAAGGCTGTTCTATCGACTGTCGCCGATACATCGACCGAGTCTAGCGCGATCCTTCAGGACCCGGTCCCCAGCACGAGCTGCGGACTGGACCCGACCCAGGACCGTCAAAATATTTCGCACACTTCGAAACACGTTGTACGGCGAGAAACTTCGCCTCCCTCTAGAAGCACTACCTCGTTTGGACACGATAGGAAACCGAAGCCGCATCTGTTGAAGTCTCCGTTTCGTTCGCGTTCAAGATCAAGTTCGATCGGGATGAGGTACAAAGACTACTGCGAACAAAGGTCAAAGTCTCGGGCCCAGTCTCGAGCAAAGTCTTCGCACAGCGATAAGCATTCGCCCTCGAGAGAGAAACCAAAGAGGCTCCATTCTAGTGGGGGTATTACTTCCAGGAAGGCCAGAAAACTTCTATTGATAGCTGCTTCTAAATCACGTGATGAAAACCGCTTGGATAGTCGTTCCCGTAGTCAGGAGTCAAAGACCAGCTCCAAGTCACATACTAACAAACATTCAGATAGTAAACTGCCCAAAAAGTCAAGTTCTAAAACTGTAAGTAAGAGAGTGGAAAATAAAACGGACCGTTATCCTGCTACTTCTCGAGTTACACAAACTGTTAGTGAGCGAAAGAAAACATCCCCATTGGCAAGGGTTTCTCAAGACAGTGAGCCAAAGAAAACATCACCATTGGCAAGGGTTTATCAAGACAGTGAGCCAAAGAAAACATCCACATTAGCAAGGGTTTCTCAAGACAGTGAGCCAAAGAAATCATCCCCATTGGCAAGGGTTTCTCAAGACAGTGAGCCAAAGAAAACATCCCCATTGGCAAGGGTTTCTCAAGACAGTGAGCCAAAGAAAACATCCCCATTGGCAAGGGTTCCTCCAGACACTGTCCCTACAAAACCAGAAACCAACGTAGCTTTGAGCGAAAAGCCTTCAAACTTGCTTCTGACTGGAAACCTCAAAGGAAGCGTAACGAGGACCAGCCTAACATCTGAGAACCTTTCAAATGAAAATTTGTTCAGGTTAAATACTTTGCTGGACTCAAAACCAAGCGGTTTGCAGACATTAGGCCAACACCCGCTCTTGGAAATAAAAGCAGAAACTCTTCCAGATGCACCAAAAGGGACCTCAAAACATCTGCAAACGTTCAACTCATCGCTTCCTCAGGTTTGTACTAAACCTGCGTCTGTCGCGCAGACGAGTGAGCCGTGTCTCGTCGCTGTGACAGCTCCCCTCACGACGCCCATCGCCCGTTTCCAGCGAAGGAGGAGAACGGTTCTGGGCGACTCTACACCTGTACCGAGCTCGCTCGCGATGTCCAATGCCGTGATTGCCGGGGGCAACGAGAGCGGAAAGCGCTCAGCGATAGAAACAGAAGGCAAGAGTGACTCTCGGAACGCATCTCCCACTTCAGGTAAGCTTCACAATGAAGTAATTTCTCCGCCTACTCTGAAGAAAATTGATTTGCAAACTTATTTAAATAGATCTAAGAAATTACAACCAGACTTAAATCCCACTACAAGTGAGGTGGCATCAAGGATTGATGTGGATGTTGGCAGAGTTTTGGATAAAAGTGAAGTGAGAGAGTGTAAGTTATTAGAAGTGACGACCCTTTGAAATTGGGAGATGAAAATGAAAGTGTAAAACGTCGGGTGAGCGTGGGTGATATTTTGGTAGAAGAAGATAAAGTCATTGGTGAGTGCAAATCAAGTAAAATTAAAGATTCAAAGGCATTGGAAGATGAAAAAGTAAGTTTAGAAAAGAAAAGGCAAAGTGCCGGTGAGCTGGAGACCAGCAGCAGCTGGAGCAGCAAGAATAACATTTCAAATAGAGATCAAGAGAAAATTGAAACGACTCATTCAGGCAAAAGTGACAAAACTGTTGAGGTAAGAAAATTCACAGAAACTTTAACAACAAAGTCTGGTGAGTTGTCAGAAAGCTCGTGCGTGAGTAAAGTTGTGGATACTGATGAAGAAGAGTTGACAACAAGTAATGGGAGGAAACGGAAAATATATGATGCAGTGACAATTGACCAAGTACCGGTGCCATTGAAAACAAATAGGTCAGAAAGTGGTCAGCCAACCGAAGTGGCAGAGGTCCTGGCCAGGCCTACTGACCAAGAGCAAGAAGAGTCCAAGAAAAGTGATTTGAGCAAAAATAAGAAAACCAATGCAGCAGAAAATGCCAAACTATCTAAAAAAAACAGAAAGCTAGACTCGGATATTTCGACTTCAAGCTTGAGCAAAGATCACAGTGACATTACTAAGCCTAACTCAGACAAAATAGCAGAATCTGATGGTGTAAAAAGTTTCAAAGTCCCTTTGGAATCAATTGGTCCTAGACAAGAAACTGTAAATTCTGAATCAATTGCTCGTAAACCCAACGAGGCCGTCGCTGAAGAAACATTTCCTCCCAGCGCTCTCGAAGACAATGCTGTTGATATTTTTGACGATAATTATCAGTGCTACCAACAAAACTCTGCAGACTTAGCTAACTTCTTAATAAGAGATTCTCTGATGTTGCAGCTTGAAAACACGTTAGAAGCAATGGAAACGACCCCCCCTCGAAAAGCTCACTTACTAAACCACCCACCATCTGAACGTAAGACCAATGTTGAGTTGAAAAACACAGAAGTTAACCTTACAAGTGTTCTCATGCCACAAGATCTGTCATTAGACTCTGACAATGCTTACATTTATTTACGATCAAAGGAAAAAGGAAAGCCTGTCATGTCTCAAAGTTTTGCAGAAAGTTTTGGAAATGCTAGCGTTTCATTTCAGCTAGATGACAAAGTTCCTTCACAAGTAACCAAACCATTAAGTGTAGCAACAGACAATTTCAATGTAAATAATTTAGACAAGTGTATTTTGCACCCCATAGAAATCGTACCAAAGGACACTTCTCCACTAACTCAGAATATTACTTTAGTTAAGGCACAAACTGTAAATAGTGGAACGACTGAGACTACTTCAAAGACGTCCACGGATCTAACTGTGTCCGGTGACGGAAATAGATGCGTCGTCGGGCTTGTGACCTCCGCTAATGTTGGCAAACTCGAATGTGCATCTGTGAACGAGAGACTCGTGTCGGAATCTGCGGAGTCGGGCACCGAAGAAGAGATGGTCATAGACTTGGAGGAGGGAGAGATATCCGACAGTGACAGCGAGCAGCAAGCCATGGCTCGAGTGTTGGCCAACGTACAAGCAGACCTGAACGTTATAAAGTCTCCACGCGTGTCACGAGGTACAGCTCAAAGAGAGGTAAACAAAGAAGGCAGAGGCTTTGTGAGCCCACCGCGCCACCAAGTCGAGCGCACATCCCCGTCGACGCCCGTTGGCCCCTCGGCCGCTCGTGGGCGTACACCCTCTACGCCCTCGTCGCTAAAAAAGACCGCGCAACATCGCGGGTCCGACAGGTCGGTCTTCTTCAGTTCCCCACGCAAGCTTCCCGGTTTCAGAAGGAAAGACTTCACTCCCCTCTCCTGCAGACCGCCTATCTGTGCATGGAACTACGGCGATGATAGTTCCAGGAAAGAACACGGGGGCAGCAGGGTTCGCCACGATCCGCAAGAGAGTCGTGAACGACGCAGAAAGTCCCGTCCGGAAGATCACACTTCACAAGCAAGGAAAAGAAGTCCTGAAAGGTCGAGACAGGTAGAAAACAGAATGTACAATTCACGAAGAGAGCTGCACAGTCGGCCTACAGATGGAGAGAGTGCAAGAAAAAGTCCCCGCCGGGCGGCCGAGCGAGCGCGTAGACTCAACGCCGTCAAGGGTAAAGGCCTGATGAGAGGCACCAGTCCGCAGCTTTATCCTGTTCGCACTCAGGTCACAAGCGGAAGCGCAGAAAACAGCCGGGAAGCTCTTATTAATAAAATATTGGATCCAACGATCGGTATCAACGCTAAGAATATCTCTGAAGCGACCCAGAGGAGCAGTCGTCGTGTACCACTAAGATCACCCTCGACTGGTAAAGTCAGACAAATTGATTTGGCTTTGGCTAATAGGACTGCAGCCACTTCTAAAAAAGTGGATAATAATAGTACAACTGCCTGGGATAGAAAATTAGTGTTAGTTGATACTTCCAAAAGAGAAGAGTTACGCCTAGGTTCTATGAAACAAAACGAGCCAGTAATGTGCAATTCAGCTAAACAGACAAATTCTGTTAAACAAATTCAGCCGCCACTGCGTGATTTAGGCCCAATACAAACGGCTAAGAGAGAAGTTGATGATCCTCGCAAGGCAGTGGCAGCACCACAAGTGATGTTTCGCCGAAGGTATAAGCCATGCATACTGTCCAAGTCTGCGGATGTCTCGCCGCTCAAAATACTCCAAATGTCCGCTGAGCATTCCTCTCAATGTGACACTACAACCGCAGATGCTACATCGGCGGTACGCGAGTTGCCAAGTGCTGGAAACGCTGCCGAAGGTGAAACTCATAGAAACTCGCCTTCCCGTCCCGTGTCACTCAACCCAGGTTCTGACGCAGCTAACACGAGTTCAGCTCGTACCGGCCGCGGCCGAGTAACTCAACAACCGCAGTGTCCTTCAGATCGAGGTGAAGAGAAACGCAAGCGATCTCCCAGTCCGTTCAGCTCGCAGTATTTCAAAGGTAAAATACCAAAACTCAATTCATGTAGCTCTCCGTCCTCCAAACCTAGCTCACAAGAAATGAGTCCTCCCACAAAGTCAGTTGCTGCCAAGAAATCTGTAAAAGAGGAGAAAAGTGGGAAGGTTGCAGGACCAAATGTTCAAAACTGGAAACAGACAATGAGAACTGATTCTAAAAAGTTAGATGGTCAAGAATTATCCACAAAGCCAAGTGCAAAGTCCAATAATATGAAATCTGTGAAGGAGGAGAAAAGTGGGAAGGTTGCTGGATCAAACGTTCAAAACAGGAAACATACATTTAAAACAGATTCTGAACAGTTTGATGGTGAAGAATTCTCTAATAAATCTGTTGCCAAGTCCGTTAAGAAGAAGTCTGTAAAGGAGGAGAAAGATGGAAAGGTTACTGGGTCACAAGTTATGATCGTTAAGTGTGGTGCTGAAGAAATATCAAAGAAAAAGACATTAGATAACAGTGTCGAAAGCTTCATGGCGTTTCATCTCTCGTTACGAAACAAGTATACCTCGCCTCAGAATCCTGAATCCTCAACAACTTCTCAGAGCACTAATAGCGAAGATGGTCCCCGCGTTAAGACATCGGTGTGTCCGAGCCCTAGCAAAGATAAGGCCAAGAGTAATACCGAACCGGTCGTGCGCAAGTTCATCTCGATGACGAGCGTTTCTTTGGTGACCGACTCCGAGGAGAGCCAAACTAGATTCTCCGACTCGAACAGTTGTTCGTCTGACAATGTGTGGATGCCGTCCTCGCAGAAGGAGAAGCGAAGAAAGAAGAAAGTGGGAAATACTAGTGACGACGTACCAGCAAAAGTAATACAATCGTCCTCGGAGATAGAGTGCAGCTCGCGTGAACAAACAGCGCCTAACGCTAGCGTTACTCCGGGCGTGAAGCTTAAGGTTGTGCGGAGATCACGAACGATGCAGCTGCAAGACAATAATTGAGATCCTAAGAACACACGCCCCGCGTTTCATCCAGGATCGCACTTGATCTCAATGTGACTAGAATTTAATGGGGAGCATCCATAACTAGCACTTAGTTACTATAATTTAATTGTGTGCCAAGGTGTACTAGTACTTGGACCTACTATAATTTAATTGGGTTCTAAGGTGCCCATAATTTATTTATTTAATACAACATTGCCTAATTGTAATTATTTTTTTAAGCATGGTACTCGTTTAATCCCCAACCATCCAAATATTCAGGTCGAACAGTATTAGTTGTAAGACCCTTTATATGTATATTGTAGACTAAACAATATTGAAGTGTTAGATATTAAAATTATAAATGACATTCATGCATAGGTACCTACTTTTCCAGACTTTTCTGCTACCATTTAAGTGATGAATATCCATTTCAATGCAATTTATTTTCTTGAAATTTGTTGTATTATACAATTGAAAGCAATTAAAGTTTTTATTAGTGTTTTTAATTACCATCTAGAAGGTTTAATGTTTTTGGTAGATTCTTGGGGCCTTGGTTACTGGAGTTTGTCGTAAAGCTGCTGTGCAAGTCAGTTGCCGGTACGGGATGACAAGAAGTTCCCGTTATGTAAGAGTACGGCACTAACTATTCAATACCTGGTTACCCATCAATATCATGACCTGTTTCGCGTCCTTGCCCCACGTAGCGGCTTTCCTTCCTATTCATGCATGGGCACTGCATGAGAGTGGAGAAAGTGGTCACTATGCCGTTTCCCTTCCTAGTCTAATACTGTGTTACGTGTGAGAAGCATCTCGGCATGATGTTAGCCTGTACCTTCATGAAACTAGCACCCAGGCATTCCTCTTAACTGTTTTTGCGTCGTAGCGTTTCCAGGTCTTGAATCTTGAGCGATCATAAATTCATATTCAAATCTTGGAGGACCCATGTCAAAGAATTGGTTAGTTGAACTAAGGCTAAAATAATTCACTGTACTTTTAAAGTTAGGTATGTACTTTTGAAATTTGAAATGATTTATGTAATTTTATGTTCCTTACTGATGTACCCTTATGTTTAATCTTGAGTGTGGAAACTAAAGTGCGGCGCACAATTGGCATAGCATAAGCGCAGCACAACGCAAGCGCAACATAAGCGCAACACAAGGAATGTAGGCGCGCACAATTGTCATAACGGAAGCGTGGGCGTAAAGAAACTACAAGGCTGTGCAAAGTTTTAGAATGCTCGTTATCAGATGACTGCATGTCAACTTTGCGTTTGACATTTCGTCTTTGAAACCATTTGCAGTAGCCTATGATGCGGATATTGCCTGAAATACGTAATTAGCAGCTCGTCGCTAGACGTCGACTCAACTTCATACTCGATAATTACGTCGTCTTCTGTAAGTTCGTCCATGATAAATAATTGTACACTGACACAAACAACAATAGTTGTGAATTTGATTGAACTGAAAATGGGCGTTTGTGTGGAGTCGTGTTGTGTATGGATTCCTATTGGCAACGCAAGCGCAAGCATAAGAAATATAAAAGATAACCATCTCTTGCGCTGTGCTTCCGCGCCTACGCTATGCATACGTGAATTGTGTGTTCAAGCAGCCAGGTGCACTTGTTTATATTTCTTGCGTTGTGCTTGCGTTGCGCTACGCTTATGCTATGCCAATTGTGCGCAGCACTTAATATGAAATATGAAATATTGGAAGACAGATCTCTTTATTGAGATACTCTACTTCATCTTTTTGTTAAAAGTACTGACAATTATTAGCTATGTTTACATGAAGGATTCAACGCTGTATTGGTGTGGGCGAGGTGAGCGTTTACATGTCATGAATTGAACAAGGGATTCAATTCGTTTTCAATACCAAACTTTTTATTTTTTTTCTAAGTTATTCATTAATAATTTGGTAGGCCTAACAATTTATTTTAACAATTTACTTTAAATTCAAATTAATGCTAGGCCTAACCACTGTTACTGCTACAAGTGTCAAACAATTATATAGAATTACGTACCGGTAGCTACCCAACTACTTCTTTCCACCAGTCTTCTTTTATACTATTTAACAAACATACTCCTTTTATAACTTGTATAAAAATCCATAATTTTATTTTTTATTTTATCCTAACAATCAACAACATTATCTCCAAGTAGCCTACTATGTTTGACTTTTTAAATATTATTATTACCAGAATCATTACCAACTAAAATAAATGTATAATTTTAGATTGTATTTTGATAAGACTATGTATCCCTACTGTAGATCGATTGATCTATCAATTAGATTAGATTAGATTAGACTAGAAATGTGTCTATTTTTGTTTAGCTATTACTTTTTCTATTCATATATTTAAATGTACTTTAAATGTTTATTATCCACTTAACGCCACATAAGCTTACTGCATAGATCTCGCAGCCGCATCGCCATCTTAATAATATAATTAATTTTCACTTGAATACACCCACACACAGAGCTCCGGCTCTAGGTGGGTATTCTTCTTCTTTTGGGCCCTAACCGGCTAAATATGAAATGTAAAATTATGAATTATGTATTTGAACTGAACTGAAGTTGAATAAAGACTTATCTATCTATCTATCTTATCTATCTATGCGATCTAGCGGCCTGCAGGGTTGGCTTGGTTGCTTTGATTTAAAGTCCCCCACTGAAAATCAGTTATATAACTGAGTGGGTAGACTCTAAATAAAATTAATTAATTAATTAATTAATTATCTTTGAAAAGTTATTCATCCCCGCATTCTTTAACCCTGCCTTACCTGCTGTGCACTCGATACAATACTTGAATTATCCATCTAAACATAGTTATTGTCAAGTGATGAAGTGATTTATGTGTAATAAATCTCCTAATGTTGATATTCTAAATGGCAATCTTGTGATCTCACGTTATAAAACTTAGGGGTCTAAATCCACCATTCGAGAATGTTCAATTTATTTCAACTTATTTGCACAATGTTATAGCATGTCATTTAGTAATTTTTTGTTTAGTATATTGTGCTTGAGTATTGCAGCTCTTGGTCCAAATACTCGAGCTAACAATTCTTTAAAGCGGTAGACCCCTGCCAATATTAAAATTTAAAACCATACAAAACTACATTTTTCTATCTAAAGAAAAGATAAAGATATCGAAAAACTGATTATACAGGCAGTAATGTGGTATTGTTGGAACTACTGGTAATGCAAAAAATAAAATTCAAATGTAATAAACAAATTGTAATTCAAATAAGCATTTAATCAATTAAATATCAAATTAAAAACGTAGGTAGGGCCTACCATACTTATCGTATTAATTACAATATTTTTTTGTGAAAGTTATAGTTTGCGGTTCTCGCAAAACCACGTCATAACTGTCTACATTAGTTTTCCGATATTTGCAGCGTTCTCATGATATCACTAAAACACTGTAGTTTTGCGTGGTTTTATGTTGGCAGGACTGTGTCTACCGCCTTAGAGCCTCTGGATTGTTCTCCCACTGTTTGTATTTGGTTAGGTGGGCCTAGTCTTGTTATTGGTCATCAAATACAGAGAAACAAAAACAAGCATGAAGATTATTGAATCTATTTGAGCAATAGAAGGTTGTTGCAATATTAAAACTAAGCAATAGGTGAAAACTTGCTATAATCAATAGGCATATGTTAATACG
Organism: Sweltsa coloradensis; assembly: GCA_024449915.1. NCBI lineage: Eukaryota > Metazoa > Arthropoda > Insecta > Plecoptera > Chloroperlidae > Sweltsa > Sweltsa coloradensis. The sequence continues at coordinate 32,348 of JAMZAV010000652.1, forward strand.
TACTAGTAGGCCTACATTAAAATATGTTCCTGATGATAGCGTTTATAATTGATCAAGATTGTAGCTGAAAATAAGGAGGTCAATTGCGATTGGGTATGATTTTGGAGATGAACATAATATTATATTTAGTGTGTACAATAGTCATTAGTAGACATAGAAAATTTATACTAATAGAATACATAGAAATGAACTATATTTTACATAGGCCTACTCAAGCCAAGTCTAAATATTTTATTAAATTTTTATCTTTGTAAAAAATAGAAAGCAATAACTACGTGACATAAAATTATCATCACCGTAAATATTCATCATTTGGGAACATTTTTATTGTCACATTATAAAAACAGTGTAATATTAAATTAATTGTGCACTTAAAATTAGTTCATGACTTTGAAACGTATATATGTGAATGTAAATCATTATTTCTGTATCTTATTGCAATCAAATATAAGATTGTTTACAAACTATCCAAACTGATCCAGTTTTTATGTTCACCTTTATTTGAGTATTATTTGTTGGAATGTGTTCTGCTTTGATGAAGGATTTTCAATTTTCCAGCAATGGCGCCTCTATCGCTAGTATTTTGCTCTGGGTTGGTGTTTCATGACACTGCTACATGTTTGTACAGTTTGTGCTATAGACAGTGACCATACATTTTACCATGTTGCACTATGCGTAAAATCTTCATTACGTCTATACAATGACGTAACCACAGATAATGGATGTAAGTGTAATATATTATCTGTGATGTAACCAGCCAGTCACCCACATATTGGAAATCTTAGCTAGAATATTATTTGTCAATAATAGAGGTTTGCGCCAAATGTGCAAAGAAAGGATGGTAGTTAATCTTAATAGTTTAGATTGGAGAAGGGTTGACAGGTTGGGTAAGCATAGAGAACATAAAGCCCAGCCTGAAGGGCTGGGGGCGCCAAAACTTTTCACCTGCTGATAATAATTGCAGTTAATTTAAAGTTGATTGTTACCTTAGTTTAATATCCTATTAAATAACACCTTCTGTGCTTCAAGCATAACCTTAATTCAATCTAGCATTGTTTCTAATTAGGCCGTTCACTCGGATGTGACCGACATTATTTCACCATACAACTTCACACCCGCAGTATATAAAATAATAATAATCAAACACCCGGTTCCAACATAAGTCAGGTCGGGGGGTGACGTATCACCAATTTCTCGGGCTGTGGACTTTCAGTGTTGGCTAGCCAGGCTCAACACCTCCTCATCTACTTCGATGTCTTCTATGACAGGCATTTCTACCAGTTCTCTCCATTTCTTTCTATCCTCCCAGAGTCTTTCTTCATTAATTCTTTCTTCAATGTTCCATTTTATTTGGTCCCGCCATCTATCTCTTGGCCGGCCAACTCTTCGCACTCCCCCACATGTACGTTCAAATTCTCGTCTTGGGATTCTGTCTTGCTTCATTCTTCTTACATGTCCATACCACCTGAGTCTTTCTTTTCCTATTTTATTTCGTAAACTTTCCACTCCTAGTTTGTTTCTTATTGTTTTGCTCCGTACCTTGTCTATTTTTGTTAAGGCTACAGAACTTCTTAAAAATTTCATCTCTGCTGCTTGTAATCTGCTGTCTTCCTTTCCTCCTATTGTCCATGTCACGGATGCATATGATATTATTGGGAGGAAATACATTTGTACAATAACATCTTGCACCTGGATGATATTTCTTCTTTCCATAATAGTTTACGTACACTTTGGTAAAATTTGTCTGCTAATATAATTCTCCTTGATATTTCAGCATCTATTTTTGCGTCCTTTGTTAGTATACTTCCGAGGTATTTAAATGCTTCTGCAATGGCCAGCTCTTCACCCCGTAGTATTATCTTCTTTGATTTTGTTTACTTTCTTCGTTACTATTAATGTTTCACTCTTTTCAATGCTTATTTTCATGTTAAACTTCAGTGTTTCCTCATTCCATCTATCTACGCTCTTCTGTACTTCTTCAATGGTATCTCCCCATCTCACTATATCATCTGCAAATATCATAGTTTTAGATGTTTCACTTTCTGTGGGTTCAACTTTACGCAGTATGTTATCCATAACAACGGTAAATAATGTAGGTGACATCACACTACCTTGCCGTAGCCCACCGTTTATTTCAAACCAAGTAGTTCTACCAAATGGTGTTTGAACACAGCTCTTTGTTGTGACATATGTGCTTTGAATTCTTGTTATTAGACTCTGTTCTACTTCTGCATCTTTTAAGCATTCCCAAGCTTTTGCTCTTGGGACACTGTCATATGCTTTTTCTACATCCAAGAATACCATGAACATTTCTTCTCCCTTTTCCCACTTTTTTTCCATTATTTGTCTGAGCGCAAAATATGAGATCTATGGTTGAGCGGCCAGCTCTAAACCCATATTGTTCCTCTCTCAAACTTGGCTCTACTTGTTGTCGTAGTCTTCGATCTAGTATTTTCTCGTATATCTTTGCACACTGGCTCATCAGCGTTATTCCTCTATAATTTTTACACTTCTTCCTGTCCCCTTTCTTAAATGTTGGCACTATAATTCCTTTCCCCCAGTCATCTGGTACCTTCTTTTAAATAATAAATGAATAAATAAATAAAATAAATTTATATTTAGAGTTTTGTAATTTTTCCATATTAAACATGGAAATTGTATTTTATTATTCATTATCTTTGTATGAGGGTAAGTCATAAAAAATAAATCTTAATTTTCATAAGTTCATAAGACTACTTTTGGTGCGAACACGTTGTGTAAGTCGTAAACAGTAGCCTAGATGCCAAGACGAGTTGGCTACCATACTGATAATAAACACCTCAAGCTCATCTCATCAGCACGGCCGGACTCGCCCAGTACACTCCCCTCCAACTACCGACTAGAATATCACGCAAGTCGCAACATACATGAGCACGAGCAAGTTGTTCAGAACAACATGGCACCGCTGTACAATATTAATTGGGTTTCTTCGGAAATTTTGAGAGGTAATTATAGAGAAGACGGTATCATGCAGGGAAACAGTGTCAAAATTACAAAATGAGTAGTTTTCACTTCAATTGTCTGTGCCATGGAATAGTTGATGAGACGGGGGCCAGGGGCAGATCCCGGGTGGGGGGTGGGAAATGCACCTCATACGTTAAGATATGAAAGTTATTGTGAAATGATACCTAGGGCCTTTACTTTATTTTAATATTTATATGAACTTCCCCCTTTCTTAACCTCAATTTTCAATTTATTAGTTTACCTTGAATGACCTTGGACCCCAGACAAAACAGACTTGTAAGCAGAGGTCTGGAATCTGGATGCATGGCGGCTGTATCGCACATATCTTGACGTGTTCATGTTTCATTTCATTTTATTAGTCATCAATTTTAGCACTCATATGCTTACACAATTACAAGGTAGGCGAGTATTTGATGTTGTCCATGTTGGTATAAAGTAAAATCCAATACATTACAAAGTATTTACAAAATTACCTATACAGGTATACTAAAGTATCTAGAGACCATTCTATAGCTCATTAAAATAACCCTTTCCACAGAGTCTAAAATATAAATAACACAGGATAAATCACTGAATATCGTCACACAATAAAACCAGAATAAACTCACTCATTCTTATTTGCAGAATGCAGGTGCAGCTCAAACTGCAAATCAGTTACCTACATTAGTTTGTGCTAAAATTATTACTAAAATATTCTGAGAGCGAATAAAACTCCATTTCCAGCAGCCAGGATTTCATCTTAAATTTAAAATCTGTGTCTCCTAAGCTCTCCTTTAAGTAGCCAGGGAGGTGGTTGACTATTTTCCTCCCAGCCTGAGTAGGATCATTATCAGACAACCTTAGCCTACTTTGTTCCTGGTGAAGGTTGTCCTTCTGTCTCGTGTTATGGGGGTGTACATCACTGTTTCTCGTAAACAACATGGGGTTATCATTTACAAAAACTGCCATTTCCATTATATAGATTGATGTTACGGTGAGTACCCCTAGGGTTCTAAAAGCCTGCCTGCATGATCCTCTATTGGGTAAGTTGGCCATAATTCTAATAGCCCGTTTTTGCAAACGAAAAACAGCTAATGCCGAGGAGGCATTACCCCAGAACAGGATTCCATATTGAATCAAAGATTGGAAGAATGAAAAATACACCATTTTTGCAGTACTCTGGTTACACTGCTTTACAACTTTCCTCAAAACAAAACACGCTGAACTTAGTCTACCACACAAGTTCTCAATGTGCTGAGCCCATTTTAGTCTGTAATCTACTATAGTTCCCAGAAACATCGCATGAACCGCAACTTCCAACAGTTCCCTCCCAAGTTCTATTACCATCTGTACTGGCTCACCAATTGCCTGGAATTTCATCAACTGCGTTTTAGCACAATTTAACTTAAGCTTGTTGGCTTCAAACCATTCTATTAACTCTCTCAGTATGATAAGAAATTTGTCTTTGAGACCCATGTTACACAGAGCTCGAATAATAATACTAGCATCATCTGCATATAGAACCACCAAGCAATCCAGAGGCAAGTTGGTAGGAAGGTCATTGATGTAAAGAATAAAAAACACCGGCCCTACCACCGACCCTTGTGGAACACCATGTTTAATAAGTCTCCATTTAGAGTGCGTTATTGTTTGCCCCTTGCCCAAGGCCACCCTCTGTTTCCTATTACACAAGTACGAGGTTACCCAGGCCAGTGTGACATCTCTAATCCCCAAATGATCTAATTTGCGAAGTAGAAGTTCGTGGTTGATTGTATCGAAAGCCTTCGATAGATCACACATAATGGACCCTGTTACTTCCTTCTCTTCAAGAGCCCCTTGGATTGCATGTGTAAGTTGAAAGGTTGCCGATTTGGTGGAATATCCAGCTCTAAATCCGTGTTGGCATTCAGACAGAATATTCTCATCTCTCAGGAAGGCATCGAGTTGTTTAAGAAACAATTTTTCTAACACTTTGGAAAAGTTTGGGATCAGCGACACGGGTCTATAGCTGGCCCTCTCCTGCACTTTGCCCTTCTTAAAAAGTGGTATCACTGTGGAAAATTTCAACTTTTCCGGAAATGTCCCCGAAATGAATGAGGAATTGCAGATAGCTGCTAGAGGTTCAGCTATGACCGCACCACATCGGCGAATAAGAAAACTGGGCACCTCATCCCACCCGGCTGACCTCTTTGATTTTAAATCTTTTATTACCTGGCGAACTTCGTTAATGCTAACAGGCCTTAAACACATCTTATGAATGCGCCTGACACCTCCCTTACTTAGCTTGGCCAAACATGCCTCAACAGTATCCGCCTTGGTATCAATTATATTATCAGCAATATCTGTGAAATAATCATTGAACAAATTTGCTACCTTATTTGCATCTGCTATTTCCCTTCCTTCAATTTCCAGAACAATGGGATCGGTTTCCTTCTCCTCTTCCTTACCTGCAAGTGCTTTTACACCCCCCCATGTAGCCTTTACTTTATTTTTAGCTTCCCCAATCTGCCTGCTGGTATGTGCCTTTTTGGCCATCCGGATGTCCTTATTAACCTCTTTTTGAAAGCTTGGAAGCGCTCAAGAAAATGGGCGCACTGGTTTACTTTACTTTGTTGGAACAGATCTCTCTTTACTTGACATTTCCTTCTTATTTCATCCGTTAGCCACCCCCTCCGCCGAGATTTTACTAGAAATTGTCTGAGCGGGAAAGCTGTATTGAAAAGTGATAAAAATATTCTTAGAAATTCATTATATTTCCCATCAGTATCCGGAATCCTATCTATCCCGCTCCAGTCCGTATCCCTTAATTGCTCTATGAAATTAATGATGCTCTCCTCCTTAAATTGCCTACTCCAGCTATAGGCCCCCCTTTTATTCTGTTTAGCTTGGCCCACTACCGGCAGACTGATAATTTGACAGCAGTGATCAGAATAACCTGTCTCGATGACTTTAGGAGCAATCGTGGACGAGAAGTTTGTAAATACGTTATCAATAACAGAACTACTATTCAGTGTAATTCTTGTTGGGGTTGTAATAAGAGCCGTAAAATTATAAATGCCCAAAATATTTACCATGTCTTGCTTCTCGGTACTTGGTTTAGAGAAGTCCACGTTAAAATCACCACTTATTACCATGTGTTTTGTACCATCTTTACACTGCAGCATTTTGAACATCGTTTCTAACTTGGAAATAAACAGGCCAAAGTTGGCCGGATTGGGTGGTCTGTAAACTGTCACAATTACCAATTTAATGGGTGATGTTATTTCTAGAGCACACAATTCTATAGATTTCTCAACTGCTACCGAGTACCAGATCAGCTCGATATTTGTCATTGTAACCTGCCGATTTCCTAATAAAAATAGCCGTTCCTCCCCTTATATGTTCCTTTCTTTGAAAACATGCAACTAACTTGAAATCGCTAATAAGAACCGACTCCTCCTGACCCCGCTCGAACCAGTGTTTCCGATATACAAATAAAATCCACGATTTCTTTTTGAGAATCTAGAAATATCTCTATTTCTTCTGGTTTTTCACCCCCCAAACCTTGCGTGTTGTGATGCATCAAAAACTTCTGAGCGCCGCTGGGCTTTTGGCAAACATACGAAGTCGCCTGTCTGGATACGCCAGGCACTATGGTGACTTGCTTACCATCCCGGTTACAAGAAAATTTTGACTCCCTTCTCCTACTTTATCCCTTGTGCCGTGGAAGTGTTGTTTACAATAAGAAATCTTGAGAATTGCTTCATTTCGGTATACTTGTGGATACGGTGAGTTGTGAAACATATATTTACCACTATAAACATGAAAGACATTCATCAACACCATTCACTAAAGAAGGCATTTTGTAACTTTGGTGGTTTTCCCGCACCTTTCGTTCGAAGTTTATCCACCGCCTTTACAAATACAAGTCATGAATGAATATGAGATATCACACAAGCAGTAAAGTGATTGTTTGTGATGAAGTTTGTCTGTTTACAAGTGGAAAGTGTTTTATACCGATTATTACCTGCTTTGAGAAGATTTACTTGTAAGTAGAAGCCAATATTGTCAGGAGGTTAATGAAACAAGTAATATCAAACATTGTTTTCAAGTTTATACGTTTTAATTCAAATTTTCAGACTAGAAAACTAACAACAGAAATCATAACCTCAAAACATAAAATGGGGGAACCACAATCAAAACGTAGGCATAGCCAACCAGAACCAAAACGGTATTTCATCAACCCACTAAAAGACTACCAAAACGAGCAAGATGAAAAAACAGATCCTCAAAGTATGAAACATAAAATCTTTGAAATGGTGTCAAACGTTAGTGAGCACAAAGCCCCGTCAAGACAAGACTGCGATGGAGGGTTGTACGTTGGGACTGCTGGCGTAGGCTACATGTTCTACCATGTGAGTCAGTCACCGATATTCTCCAACGAGAAAGATGAATTCATTAAAAAAGGAATAACTTACATGAATGTGGCATTGGAATATGTTAAACACCATAAAAACGACACTAAATTACAGGCTGGATTTCTGCTTGGAAATGCAGGAGTTTTGGCAGTGTCTGCAGCATTGTACAAGGCAGCAGGTAATACAGATTATTTATACCATGTTCACACAGAGTACTAGGCTAACTTTAGCTAAGCTAAAGCTTCCAACACAACTTCTGTCAAATCGGAATCGTAGTCTGTAAATCATAGAAAATCAAGTCTACGGTAAGCGCAAACCTGGGCTTACAGTTCATGTCGCTCTTTTCATCAACTGACTCACAATCCAAGCTATTGGGATCAATTTCAATTTAATTTCAATTTATTTTGGACAACAACAAATAACAATAGTTACAGGTTTCAACAGTTTTCACCGTGTAGTCCATTTTAGTTGTACACAATTATTAAACTTAATGAAGTTTACACAATAGTATATGTATAAATACTATACATACAGTACATCTACTAATAACAAAATACACTACTAATAATACAAAATACACTACACTAACAAATAAACATCTTTCATTACATTGTCTCTCATATTAGGTAATATAAAGGCTAACTACCAAAAGCCAAAGATACAGTGCAAGTTAACAATATGACATTGGTAATTAACTGGGATAAAGAGAAATGAATAAGAACATTAATTTCCAAATTTCAAATATTGTAACATTTAACAACCAACTGATTGAAAATTATGGTAGGTCAGTTGATGTGATAAAGTCATTTACACTGTAGTAAGCTTTTTGTAATAAAAATTTTGTCAGCTCATTTTTAAATTTAATGTATTGAGGTATATCTTTGATTTCTTTGGAACAAGGTTGTAGAGAATTTTATTTATATAATCAGAGTTTTTCTGGCCAAGGTTTGTAGAACATTGGCTAAGATGGAGATCATGTTTTTGCCTTGTGTTGTGAGTATGTACATTCGCATTAACTGCAAGGATTTGGATGTTTTTCTTAATGCTTAAGCAATCTGCTTTAAAAATTGTACGGTTACGATGGCGATTACAATTACATTCCCGATTGTGTAATACTCAATACAATTGTGTTTGGGGCTTTGCAACGGTTAGCTACGTTGGCCTATAATACCCTACCCTTTTATCTATGTTCTCTAAATGCAGTTAGACCAAAGTAATAAACTAAAACACACAGACCAATATATTCAACCGATTTCTCGCACGGACCACACTCAATAGGTAGGCTACCGATAATTATGTCTACCTTATTCATACCAAGTGCTTCACTTACAGGAATGAAGGCCATCGCAGACGGTTGCATCGGAGAGTACATTGCAGCTGCTGCAGTGTGTATGCCAGAGAACTTCTTGAAATGTGGAGGTATTGTATTGGTTCCTTGGAACTTACGCAGTAGGCCTAGCTTACTACAGGATGAACTTAGCCATGTTCATTAGGCCTAATAGGCTAGTTTCTTCAGTTCCGGCATAACTTTGGGGGATTAGGGAGTTAAAACCCCCCCCCTCGAAACTATCTCAAGGCTCATGTATTAAGGAGCACATAAACAGTAGTTTGTGGGGGGTATAACAGTCACTTCTACATTTCAACCTTAATTAATGCAAATTTGCAATTGTATTTATGAGACTGCAATATTTTCTGGATCATTTCCTAAAGCTTTTTTAATTTCTTGTGCAAAGTTGGCCTCTTTAGCCATTCTTCTGTCTTGCTATCCAATATAAGACTGCCTCCTTTTCTTTCCCGCTCAGTTCATCGGGCAGGGAGTCAATGTCACTATTGAGGGAATTATTAGATTGATTTGATACCAAACTTCCCACAGAGATTTTACATTTTACATTTTACACACATAGCCTAGGCCTAGCCCTACAAAATTAGGCCTCAGAACATAAATTGATAATTAGGATTTTAGATTTCTGTAAAATCATCAAAATTGGTAAATTATGTAGCCTACGGTAGGCCTACCTAATTAAGTAGTGGCCGAATTTGCAAAAATGGTTAATACGTTAATCTTTGACTAGAAAAGCGACCATAGGCTATATACCGTATATATCCTTTGCTTGACACAGACTAGGCAAAGTTGCATATCAATCAGATGACAATTCTGGATGCAGGAAAAGTTTCTCCAAGAATGTCATTTAATAGGTAGGTACCTAGGGCTAGCCTATAGGTCTAGGCCTAGGCGAATCTCATATATGAAAATATACTAGGAAGCTTCGCAAACGCTTTTTCAGGGGCGTTGTTGGATGAGCGTAATTTTTTTATGAACGAAAAAAGCGTAAAATAGAGATTTTCATGAAAAAATAATTTTTCGATTATGCTCAAATTTCACACGAATATATAAATTCATGAAGTTAGGGTTCTGTGAAAAAATCATTACAATCGGATAAATCATGTAGGCCTAGGTGTTATAAGCCAAAGAAATTTTAAGAATAGAAAAAAATCGTAAAATTGTGATTTTCATGAGAAATAATGTTTTGATTTGTCGATTTGATTATTATTATCAAATTTCACACGAATATATCAATTGTTATACATCATATATCATATATATGTACCTATATGTTATATCAATACAGTAAGATCTCTCTTATCCGATCTCCTCTTATCCGATGTTCCGTGTTAACCGAGCCGCCCAAAAAAAAAAAAAAAAAAAAATAAAAGTTTTAAAGTTTTAAATCGTAAATAAAACATAAAAATAATTACAGACGCCGCGCCGCACTTTTTTAAATGTACTCGCATACATTTGTAGGCATGCCTTACGAGTGAGTGCAAAGAAGATAGATCGGCGATATATCTCGACTTTCGAGCAGTGTGCATCAGTGTACTGAGCGTATAGAGTTCAGTGGTCAGTGTGCGTCGGGCGCATCGCCGGTAAGCGTCAGTGCCACCCACTGAGCATATAGAGGTCAGTGTGCGTCGCGCGCCTGCGCGTGCGCATACGATCCAGCCATCTCACACACAGCTGTTCAAAGATGGTCGTTGTGGAACTAGATGCAATCATGTTTCAACCGATTCACGAAATTCGTAATCACGACGCATTGAATTGTTATTCCTGGGCTTATCTTATTTCTTTCCCAGACTTATCTTGCGTCGTGAGCTTCAGCGCGGGCATAGTAGTGAGAGGTTTTCCCACATGAGAAAGAGAGCTAGGCCTAGGCCTATGTTTGCATTGTAGGCCTAGGCCTACTGCGTCGAGTTTAGGCCTAGGCCTAGGCCTAGACATACGTTTTTATTACGACATGTAGGCCTAATTGTGTACGTGTGTTCGTGAGCTTGAATTACAAGCTATTAAATCATTTAGTATACCCTGTATGAAGTGTATCGTGTGTATTTTATGTTCCTTTATCCATTACATGTGTCATATATCATTTTACCACATCAGGCTATGCTACGAGAGCAAATAAACAATTGATCCGCGCCATCCGAGTTTTTCGTAAATCCGAGGTGCCCCCGGTCTCATCCAACTCGGATAAGAGAGATCTTACTGTATATCAATTCACTCTCATGCCACCCGTTCTGCTTCCAATATCCACGTGCCCCAACATAATACACAGCTTTACTCTAAGACCCAATGGACCAAATGGATGCTAAACTCGAGTTTAACTAAGCTCCGCTTATCTTTAAACTTCAGTTTAAACCATGACCCATTCCACCACATTTTATTCACCTCCGTTTAGCTAAGCAGAGTTTATTTTGTAAGGATGTCTGTGATTGGTTCTTAAAAAATCACGTGATTTTGTCTCCACGGTCAGCTGTTGAACAAGACAGTGACGACACACTGACAACATAACCTATGAAAAATGAAAATACGTTCGCGTGGTACTAACTACTCGGAGAGTGAGAAAATCTTGCTGTTACAAGTTGTTGAACAGTTTAAACACGTATAAACAGGTATAAAGACGTAAATAAATCCGATTCCACATCGTCACATCGTCAAAATCACAGCTTGTTATATGTGGAATCGAATATCGTACTGGCGGTGAGTCCAGTTTGATGGCGTATTCCATTGGCATGCACTCAGTGCGCACTCGACGAGTGCAAATACGACATAGCACTCGCCCGGTGCGAAGCAGTGCGCCTGTCAGTGCAGTTCCCAATGGAACACGAAAAATGTGCAAATCGTGCAAACATGGCGTCCTTTCCAGACGCTGATCAGCTGATGGGAGTAAAATTAATAAAAGTGACAGTAAAATACCTTATCAAAGCATGGACTTAGAATAGTAACTGGATCAAAGGGCCCGACAACAAGAACTTTATTCGAAACTAAAACGATAAAAAAACAAATAATTAGACCTAGGCCTTATTTCGACATAATCATGATTCTTGGCTACACGGAGTATAAGCCTAGGCCCTAAATCTAGGGCCTAGCCTAGCCTTTGGGCTTATAATGGTGCGTTATAAACCCAAAGTCCTAGCTCAAGCCTAGTCCTATCAATAACATACATAGGCATACATAGGGGCCTACCCCTACTCATTGTCAGAATAGCTGCTAATTAACGACATCGTAAATTATGAAACCCTAAAATATTGTATTGTTCACTTCGTTTGAGTTTAGCATATTATGATAACAAATCTTCTTCATTGCTGCTGTCTGACGTTTCCATATCTCCAACAACAAATACAAATGTCCCGCGTCAAATATTGCACTCGATTTGTCGCACTGACCCTTGAAGCCAGTGCGCCTCAGTGCGTCCAATGGAACACGCGAAAGTTGACGTAATGCGAACTCAAATTCCCAATGGAACATGACAATCGCACTCAGTGCGCACTAGTGCGGCCAATGGAATACGCCATAAGTTGTTAAACCGCACCCCATGTAGGGTTTAGTTTAAGCTCGGTTTAAACTCGAGTTTAGTTCTGGTGGAACGCATTTTCAAGCTAACCGAGGTTTAACAAAATTAAACTCGAGTTTAAGACTTGGTGGAATCGGGCCTAAGAGCCCCATCTACCTTTGTCTTACCATATACAACAAACTTCCTGCCCACCTCAAAGAATCCCCCTCACTTGACACATTCAAAGCTCAACTCAAAAAGTAGCTTTTAGGCAATAGCTTTTACTCTCTATATGAATTCTTATCAGTGAAACCTGGATCCAAATAACTTTCAGTTTATTCATATCTCTTGTAATCAACCTAACTCATATTGTTTGTGCTACATTTATTCTACTAGGCCAGGCCTATCATTTTGTATAATTTAAGTGTAAACCCATTGGTGATGTTTGTTTTATTTATATTTTATCCTTGGCTTCATTTTGTAGGAGCTATGTACCGGTATCTGTTTTATTTTATTACTAAACTGACAAAACCTATATATGTAGGGTACTATGTATGTATCAATTGGTGAATAAACTACTCTACTCTACTCTAATTCATAAAATTAAGGTTCTGTGAAAAAATCATTACAATCAGACAAAGCATGTAAGTTTAGGTAAAATTGCGATTTTCATGAGAAATAATTTTCCGATTGCGCTAAAAAACGTAGCAGTTCTAATTTCAGAGATTTCGAAGGCCTCCATAAAATTTCATCGCAATCGGAGTATTGGTTTAGCCGGAATCGTGTTAACAGACAGACAAAAATACAAAAAGAAAGAAAAAAAAACATTCCGGATTTTTTTCTCCAGTGTAGTGAAATGGAATCTTTGCTTCGCTCGCTACGCTCATCCAATAAGGCGTAAACTCTATCAGGTCCTAAGCCTAATTGTGTTGTATGTCTGCAGGTGACGAGCTGTTTGTCGGCCGGGCAGGCTACCTCGCCGGGGCGTTGTGGCTCAACAAGATCTTTGGCAAGGGAACGATCCCAGACCAGGAAGTGAATGCTGTGTGCAGTTCCATCGTGACTTCCGGGCGTAACTATGCGCGACGCCACCGCAGCCCCTGCCCTCTCATGTTTGCCTATTACGAGACGGAATATCTGGGTGAGTAGACTGGAACTCTGCGCAGTTACATCGTGTCCACATAAAAATATAAAATAAATACAAATGAAGGGTAATTTCGAGCCATTCCTATTCCTAACGATTCTTAGAGAATCGCAGTAATCGGTATCGAAATTGGCCCATCTCTACTTCTAAACATTGACATCACATTTGGCGAGGTTGGAATTGGCATATAAGGAAGTGTGGTCTGGCACCTAACTTTAAAAACATGATTAGGCCCTAGCTACCTACCAACAAGGAAAATAAAAAATTAATCACAATATTAAAATCATTAGGGCCTATTTTGTTAAAATAGTAGGGCCTACTACCTCTGTGAGATTGCCTACTTATTCATGACATAAAATGTATGACCAAACAAGGTAATATTCGTCCACCATCGCCGTCATGTTTAAATTGTCAACGGGTTGGCGAGGTATGCTCTTGCTTGACCTTGGCGAGTGCTGGGTTATCTGGGACAAATTATGAATTACAATCAATTTTCATCTTGTAGGCTCTAAAATTTCAGAAGTTGAAAAACCACTTTCTGAAACTGGATTCGAACCCGGGACCTTCTGCATTGAAACCTAGGATAAAATTAAAAAATCAAAGTTAACATTTAGCTCTTGTAATTTCCTGCAACCTTCAGTTGTGTTGTGTACTTGTGACCCAGGCGCCGCCCACGGACTGTGCTCCATCCTCCAGATGCTGCTCTCGTGTCCGGACTTCCTCCGGGCCGACGCTTCAGCCGCGGCCGATGTACGGCTCAGCGTGGACTTCATGCTGGGTCTGCAGACGGAAGCCGGTAACTTCCCGTGCGGGATGGACGAACTGGGGCCCCATGCGCGCTCCTCAGACAACGAGCTGGTGCACTGGTGCCACGGAGCACCAGGTAAAGCCAAGTCCCATAGTCTTTAAAAATACAAATCATTGGACTTCTCACTGAATATTTTTAATTTTTATTAAAATGAAAAGTGATAGAAGTTTTGTCGCCCCCAGCCCTTCAGGCTGGGATTTATGGTCTCTTTGCTCTGTCAACCTGTCAACACTTCTACAATCTATTATACTAATAATAGTAATTGGATGAGCGTAGCGAGCGAAGCGAAGATTCCATTTCACTACACTGGAGAAAAAAATCCGGAATGTTTTTTTTTGTATTTTTTTCTGTATTTTTGGCTGTTTTTTAACACGATTCCGGCTAAACCAATACTCCAATTGCGATGAAATTTTATGGGGGCCTTCGAAATCTCTGAACTTAGAACTGCCACGTTTTTGAGCGCAATCGAAAAATTATTTCTAATGAAAATCGCAAATTTACGATTTTTTTTGATTTTTAAAAAATTTCTTCGACAAAACATCTAAATGCTTAATCCGATTTTAATGATTTTTTTGCAGAACCTTAATTTTATGAATTAAGATATTCGTGTGAAATTTGAGAACAATCGAAAAATTATTTCTCATGAAAATCAAAATTTTACGGGTTTTTTTTTTTTTTTAAACAATTCTTTCACTTATAACACCTACATGCTTTATCCTATTGTAATGATTTTTTTACAGAACCTTAATTTTATGAATTGTTATATTCGTGTTAAATTTGAGCGCAATCAAATAATTATTTGTTATGAAAATAGCAATTTTACGATTTTTTTCTTTTTTTTAAATTACGATTAAGAAAAAATAAAAAAATCGACTTAGTAATAATTTTTTCACAAAAAAACAGAAAATCTGCATAACACATGGCAGGTCAATGCACCAATTACGCTCATCCAACAACGCGGCGGGACTTAAGCGTTTTCCTAGTAGGTAAAATAGTGATAGGTCTGGACCGGCACGTCCACTAAGAAAGTATCTTCTAGATCATCCAATTGGACCATTTAATTTTTTAGTTTTTAAATTTGTACCGTACCTGTAAACTGAGAACCATTTTTTGACATGTCAAATAAAAGGTGACCGCACACCAGGGTCCACTAGATACTTATGCTAAGCTGCTGTAAGCTGGGTCTTCTCACCTGATGTAAACAAACCGCCATTTTATATCTTAGCATGTGTTTTAACCCTTGGTTAAACACCTGGGCCCCGATTCATGTACATTTATCCCGGGTATTGGTGGTATAACGACGGTATAATGCAGGACATGGCAGGATAAGGCCTGGTTAAGTCTGGGCAACTCTCATCCAATCAAAAATTTCCAATGCAACAACAGACACAACAAATGTTATTTTCACTGCATTCCACAGCCATGTAAATCAGAAAATTAGCAAAAGAACACTGAAAATTTCCACCATCTTTTGTTTTACTTTTTCATTTAGTGACAGGAGTTTGCGTGAATTCATTTTAAAGAAAAGAAAAGGCTTATTATTGCCGTAAATTTTGGAATAGCCTAGGACTATCATACCATTCTTTATCTGCATTAGGCTTTTAGTAATCAAAACTAGTTATTTGTGCGGGATGTGTCTGAACAAGGTCGTGCAGGTCTAGGGTTGCCTAGGAGAGGCCTAGGGCTTGTCAAACGTGTTATGTTAGCATTGATTGAATGTAGTCCTATAGCCTAATGGAACTTTAGGCCTACACTGTTGTATTATGAATAATTTTCTACATCTGGGCCTAGGCCCGGGACGGTTTCTGATTTGTTTTATGAGAGTAATGACAACTTTTCTCGTTTTACACATAGATGCAAAATTTAAAATGTCCGCCATCTGTTTACGTATTTTCTTATCCCCGGTCGAGGCGGGATAAGTCTTCATGAATTGGATTCGGAGTTATACCGCACTTATACCACCTAACTCGGCTTATACCGGGATAAAAATGTACATGAATCGGGGCCCTGGGGTCAATGCGGCCCCCAGTCAACATTTATTGCTTAGCCATGAGCGCATCTATGGGCGTGGCTTACTGTGAGTCTCAGTACCTTCAAGTTACATCTAACCAATGAAAATTCAGTTGGAGCCCGGTCTCCATGTGTTACGTATTACTCTCCACGAACCTCGCGGGGATTCAAAGGACCCCAGGTGGCTACTTACGTACTACATTTTCAAGTGTTTTTACATAGGCAAAACTTTTATCAATGTATTTCACCCTCACCAAATAACCATATTTTTCATGTAAATTGATAGATATGAACTTATATACACTTATCTAAGTAAATTATATATAAATATTAGATTAAAAAAATCTTACATATAAATATGAATGAAAAAGGGGCAATTCAAATGAGGGGGGGGAGGGGGGGGGGGGATTGGTAAAATTTCAACAAAGTAAACAAAAAAGGGAAAACGTTTTGTGAAATTGAATCAATCATACATTAAACATCATTGGTAAAAAATAAAATAAAAAAAAGTTCAAAAAATGGACTCAAATTTGACAAAATTGACAACATTGCGTTTTTTTCAGTTTTTTCCGAAAAATTTCAAGTGGGAAAAAAAACTATAATTTTCGCGAATTTTAACTCTTGAAACACTAAGTGGTCATCAGAAAGGTTCAAACATTAATTCCTGACGAATAGTAGGTTCCAAAATCTGAAACCTGGCAAACACAA
The DNA here is from genome assembly GCA_024449915.1 of Sweltsa coloradensis. NCBI lineage: Eukaryota > Metazoa > Arthropoda > Insecta > Plecoptera > Chloroperlidae > Sweltsa > Sweltsa coloradensis. Next base: position 49,223 of record JAMZAV010000652.1, read on the forward strand.
GGGCTTTAATGATGGGGTCCTGACGCACCCCAGGTGGTTAGTTATGCTTCTCAGAAACAGGTGGTTAACCAAGGGTTAAAAATAATCTGAAGCGCTCCGAACACGCTCTGTAATATTATCCGTAGCAGAATGTGTTATGTTTTTGTTTTGTTTTGACAGATCATGGACAGCAAGGATTTGGCATTGTGGATTATTATCATTATTACTTTTGTATTTAGCTAGATTGTAGTTACAACTTACAACTCCACGATAAAAGATTGTGTGTGCATAAGCCTAGGCTAGCTAGACTTTGTGTGAGATGTTTCATAGACTAAGGCCTAGACCTTACTCAATAAAGCGTTCTTGTAGCCTGGGGATTAGGCCCCTAGGCATAAGTCGACGTAGAGCTAAGGTCTGGAGGTTAACCGCGTTCTTAGGCCTAGGCCCTAGGCTTTGATCAGATTCAAGTTCAAGTTTGATTAAAATGAATCATTAGGTTTTGGTATATACATGGTGCAAGTGCAAGTATGGCTTGGGCTCATCTTTATCTCACCAACTACATCAATGCTGTTTGCCTCGAGCCCTAATATCCAGTATGCAAATGAAAATTGAGAAATGAAGTTGAAAGATATTAAAATTATTTACATCATAATGTTACCTGCAAATATAATAATCAAAGAATATATAAGTAGTAGCCTATTTTATGTATTTATTGCATTCAAATGTGCAACCGACTAGGCCTACTACTCAAATTGATGTCCAGCTGCAGTTTGCTGTTTGTTTACGAAATCTCTGAAAGGTCCGTTGGATAATGTGTGCGCGCGCTCAGTGGACACATTATCAAGTGGGCCTTGACTTCAAGATATAAAATGGCGCTTATACATTGTGGAAGTACAGGCAAGGTATCTAGTGGACCCTGACCGCTTACCACTACAAATTATGTATATAAAAAAATTTAAAAAATAAATTCAAACTTTTTCAATCAATTTTAAACATTTGCATATCCCTACTAATGAGGATCGTCAAAGTCTGCCCGTTTAAATAATGGCCCTTTTTTCAACAAATTCTTGGGTTCTTAAAAAAAAAAATGACTTTTTTCAACAAATTCTTGGGTTCTTAAAAAAAAAAATGATTTCCCATAGGCCTAGGGCTATTGCCATTGGATGGCGTTAGAAATTAGAATAACTAGTATGTCTTCCAAATTTTATACAACTACATAGTACATAGAGTTTTTGAGAAGTAAAAGTGAACAAAAAAAAACAATTTGGGTGGAAATTGAAACCATTTTATGGTCTGAATAAAAGAATTTTAAAAGAAAAAAATTAGCCAAGACTTGGAAATGGTAATAGCCCGATTTCGTAAACCATCAGCGCACTCTGTGTCGCGCATTGCATGCTGGGAATCATGTTGCACAGAACTTTATAAAAACCTCTGAACAGAAGGATGTGTTTTTTTCAATAAACAATGATTGATGGCTTTTGTTGAAATTTAAGATTTAGTTGGCTGTGCTTGCAACACACTACTCAAAATTTCCCTTGCAGAGTTCGGGCGTTGGGTGACTAGTGTTCTCAGAGTAATAGCTTTTACCGGCTTCAGCCTGCTCACTTGTGGGCTACCTACACGTTAGAGCGCGCTAGTTGTTAGCACTGATAGTTGCACACCTAGCAGACACAACTAGGGAGGTAATTGGTTGCCGGTCACTTCTGCTCAGTCAACAATTCGATCCTAGCGCTTGTAGCGCATGCTTGTGTAGCTACTTCAACACTAATGACGCGCAAATTTTGAATTTGTATTTGAAATCAAATAACTTGCTGTTTTGAAATTAAGATGCTTCTTTGCTTAAAATCCAAGCTAGGTGAAAATTATTGTTGCGATGTATTTGCTGCGCATTTATCACGTTATTATTATATAATGTATTTTTATTTTTTTACAGGATGATAGTTAGGTCTAAATGAAACAAAATTTCATTGTTACTACTGAGCCTTCCTTGGGCAATTATTTATTTGATAGATATGATGTTGGGTGAGAGCATCAACATACAAAAGCAACGCAATAGTATTTAAACATCATTCCGCATTTATGTGTTTTGGGGTTGTAAGTTATTTATCTGTTATTAAAATAAATTGCTGGGGACATTTCGCCGCGCGAATATATTTGGTTGTGTTCACGTTTCAGCCCAAAGTATGTGGACTATCCTCAGGATAGACCTAATTAAATAATAAATGTCCCAATTAATTAATTAATTAATTAAAAATATGATAATATCCGGGTCACAAAACCCTTTAAAATTAGGAATTTATATCAAGTTATTATTTAACTACAGACACAGGAAGGTAAATAACCGTAAAAAAAATGTTAAATGAGTACCCGAGATTATTTTGGCATTAAATATTCGTTCCTACCCAAAAAGACTGCGTGTTGTTGTTGTAACTGTAAGATACAATTTGAATTTTTTTACGATGATGGACTGGGCTGCTTTGAGTGAAATATAAATTAGAGTGAAATGTAAAAATTTCTATTTTTTATTTGCGAAATAACACTATATAGCCATAATCGTTAAAAAAAAGTACAAAAAGGCATTTCCCTTAGCTAGATGAAATTGTCGCTCTCCATTACAACATATTATGGGGTCTACACAATCAATGCGTTATGTTAATTCCCCACCCTGTGCCCTCCTGTCTCACCCGTCGTGCGATCTTCCACAATTATACCGCGTAAATAAATTATTACCAAAATTTCTCTAATGTTTTCAATCTGCTAGAAGTCAAAAGCGCACTTTAATAATATATTATCTGCTCGCCAGCATTCTAGCCCCAGCCCCCCCCCCCCCCCACTGTGCCAACGCTCGTGACCTTGTGACAAGATATAAAGCAGATGCAAGGAAGGAACAGTAAGTGTTCCTTATAATGAAATATTACTTCATCCGCACGTCATTGTTTATAGGACAGCATTAGGGCCTACGTCTGGGATGAGCGGGTTCAGCCAAGGCCATCTCTATATCGCTCCGCTCTCACACCCCCTCACTCCCCCCCTCACCCTCACGATGGCCTCGGTTCAGCGGGCGTTACACTAGGAAGTTCAAAAAGTGAAAAGAGAAACAATTTCAACTGTTTTTTGATGATAAAAGCATGAAATATAAATGTTTTTATTATTTTAATTTTTCCTTTTGATGTTTTTCTGCTATGTAATTTTAACAGCCATTGTATTTTCCAATAGTATTTCGTATTTCAAACTCAAAACAGAGCCGCTTTAGTCCAGTTATAGAGCAAATACAGTTAGCTCTTGAAGGGTTTTTAATTTTTTACATTAACTTTCCTCTTTTCAATAGTCAAACTCTGGTCTACTATACTAGGAAAACGCTTAAGTCCCGCCGCGTTGTTGGATGAGCGTAATTGGTGAATTGAGCTGCCATGTGTTTTGCGGATTTTCTGTTGTTCTGTGAAAAAATCAGAACTTTGTTGAAATTTTTTAAAATTAAATCAAATTAAATAAAAAATTAACTTAATTTTTTTTAAATTAATCGTAATTTTAAAAAAGGAAAAAATAGTAATATTGAAATTTTCATAAGAAATAATTATTCGATTGCGCCACAAATTTTACACGAACATATTAATTCTTAAAATTAAGGTTCTGTGAAAAATCATTACAATCGGATAAAGCATGTAGGTGTTATAAGTCGAAGAAAGTTTTTAAAAATCGAAAAAAAATCGTAAAATTGCGATTTTCATGAGAAATAATTTTTGATTACGCTAAAAAAACGTGGCAGTTCTAAGTTCAGAGATTTCAAAGTCCTCCATAAAATTTCATCGCAATCGGAGTGTCGGTTTAGCCGGAATCGTGTTAACAGACAGACAAAAATACAGAAAAGAAAAAAAAAAAAAAAAAAAAACATCCCGGATTTTTTTCTCCAGTGTAGTGAAATGGAATCTTTGCTTCGCTCGCTACGCTCGCTACGCTCATCCAAAAAAAAGAAAAGTAAAAAGTAAAATGACCTGAAGAGTTGATTGTGATTGGTCAATTTCAGAAATAGGTGGCAGATATCATAACATGTGCCAGAATGCATATAAACCTGGCTGTGAAATATAATAAAATGCTTGACAAATGTCAAATGTTTCACACTGCCAATTTGAGCATATTCTTTTGAAAAAAAACGAAATAATAAGAATGATGAATGAGGAAAAGTCGGTAAAATCACCATGAACGTCAATCAATTGGTATTGTTTTAGAATATGATTCAAAAGATGAAATTGATTGATTATTACTAGTCAGGTGGCTTTGTTGACAAGTTTTTATTTACTGGTTTGGGAATAGCCCTTATTCTGTTTACTTTCTCTTTTCACTTTTTGAACGTATCATTCACACGATTTCTTGTGTAATTTGTGATTGTAATTTTTTTGTAACCGCGTCCGCCGGTAATGTGGACGGGTACCCGGGTAGTAAAAAGTCGAGTTTCGTCATCCCTAAATAGTCTCAATGACACAAGACATAGTTAAAAATATAATCTGAGTTTTAAAAAAATCTCGCGGTCATTTGCGGCGCATTTGTTAAGTGCGTTTACTCGCGAGTAGAACACATTGTTCTCTTCGAGAGCGGAGTTCTTTTGTATGTCAGCTAATTGAAATATATATACAATTTCAGATACCGAGAAGCAACAAGCCCGAAGATTGAGAATAAGATTAGACTAGGATGTCATAAAAATATTTAATTCATAAAGTAATAAATAAGTTTATCCAATAAAATCTTAACTCTGAAGTCATTATTAAAATCAAAATCAAATGCTATTACATTAATGTATGATTTTTGTAAGTTTTATCCACTATGAATGAAAAAAATCGGACATCATTTACGGGTTTTAAGCATTTTATATACATTATTTTGGATAATAACAAAATACTTAAAACCCGTAATAAGGCCGTTTTTTCCGTTCAAAGTGGATAAAACTTACAAAAAATCATACATTTTTGTAATAGCATTTTATTTTAATTTTAATAATGATTTCAAGAGTTAATGATTGTATTGGATAAACTTATATATCCTTTTATTAATTAAATATTTTTATGACATCCTAGTCTAATCCTATTGTCAATCATCGGCCGTGTAGCTCTTCGGAATCTGAAATTGTATAGAATTCAATTAGCTGACATACAAAAGAACTCCGCTCTCGAAGAGAACAATGTGTTCTACTCGCAAGTAAACGCACATAGAGATAGTGTCATCATGCCTTGAATGTCGCCACAATGTGCAATTATTTAACCAACGCAAACAATACCGTAAACATTTTATATATTTTGTGTGTATCATCCCTTGAATAGTAATTTATAAATCTGTGTTGCCAAGTTTTATTCACGTAATTTAAATAGCAGATTAAAATATACTTTGTATATTTTGTGTTATAGAGTTGGTATTCTTCTGACTTACGCCAGTGAAGATCGGTAAATCTATCACCAGCTATCACGAATCAACATTGTATCTATTTTAATATAGCCTAATTGTAGGTGTATAAACGCTTGGGTTTTTGTGTTGAAGTAAATTATTTGTAGTTTCCCAAACGCATATGGAGATGTTTTCCCGATAGTTGATTTGACAATGGCGAGTGTTCCTGGAATTAAATGGAGCTCGCGTCCTAATTATTGCATTCCCTTGAGACTATCAATAAACTCTGATTGTTTGTAAATAGACGTGCACTCAACGCATCCTTAGACCGACGCATCCCGGCAGCATTCCAATGTAGGCCTATGCCATCTGGACGCTTGTGACTTATGAGCTCTATGCCCCATATGGCTGAAAATATGATATCATAATTAGGGCTTGTAAAATAAAATAAAATCGTCATCAGAGTCTATCCACTCAAGTCACAGAACTGATTTAGTATTGTATTAGTACAACATTGTAATGATCAACAGATAATTTAAATGGTTTAATCCTATCATTCGTAAAACGCTTTTTGGTGTGGCTGACGTGCCGAACAATGGATTTATGTTGATGAATCGCACCTTCACTTCTGTAATTCTCTAAATTATATCCATACACTAAGTCAGTTATGTGAGGTATGAGACCTTTCTAACATGCCTTTAAATAATTACACAATGATTAACGGCTATTGCCCCCAAAAATTACAAAACTTGCAAAATCAATAAAGCGCGGGCCAGTAAACAACGTCATTACAATGTTCGCGAATTTGCGGTATGTCATGAAATTAAAAGTTTTAATTCGATTCGGTTTACGATGCGGATTACTTTTGCGATTATAGAGACACGCGTTTTGTATGTTTCGGGGCTTTTCGTGATTAATAATTCCCATTCCGAATTTTTTTTCTCCTTCTGCATTAGATATTATGCATACACGTTATTGTTTTCTTGTTCTCCACGCGTTTTCGCCATTCATAAATAAACATTAGAATAAAATTTGGAATCTGTATGCGAACGTGTGTACTAATTGGGTGAGCGTAGCGAAGACTTCAATTCACTTACCCTTGAGAAGAATAGCTCTGGTGTTTTTTTTGTTCGTTAGCACTCTACGGGGCAACAGCACATCCGATCTTGATGAAGTTTGGAGGGGACCTTCCACAATTTTGGGTACAATCGAAGAAAATATTTCTCATGAATATCGTACTTTACGATTTGTTTCGATTTTTAATGCGACATTTTCGTGACATTTGGCCCGCGACCGGGCAAACGGCTTCTCCGATCTCGATGAAACTTTATGGGAACGTTAGAAATCACGGAACTTGTATATTTTATTATTTTGGGGACAATCAAAGGTATATTTCTCATAAAAATCGTGCTTTTAGGGTCAACGATGGGTCGATGTGATCTCGCCGCACCACACCGTTTCGCGGCTAACGAGACTCGTGACGGTTCGGTTCTGTGTTTTTTTTATATTTGACGCAACAACCGTTAGGTCATAATGCACCACTCTAGCCTAGGATATATGGCGAGGAGGGGTCCATGCTGTCAGAACCAGCCACGGGAAAGGGGAGGAAGGGGGGTTTCTCACGTTGCGGTCGTCATAGTCTTTGTCATCGTTCGTCGTGTCATTGTCATCGTCGTCGGGGAGGTCGTCAAGGGAAGGAGGAGGTGTCCCCGACGACGATTAAATAAAAATAAAATAAATAAATTTTATTTAGAGTCTACCCACTCAGTTATATAACTGATTTTCAGTGGGGGACTTTAAATCAAAGCGACCAAGCCAACCCTGCAGGCCCCGACGCAATCGACGAGTGAGCGATAACCAACCAAAGATCGATATTTTAATAGGAAATATAGCAATCAGTGGTATGGACAGTGCGAACACCCGCGAATCAACGCCAGAATCAACAAGGCTGATTCAGAACAACTCTGAAATTTATTATGTGCTTCGTTGCTAGGACGGCTGCCAGAGCTCGCCTCTAGTTTCGGGGTCTTTCAGACTCGCAGTCGGTCGCCTCGCATTGTTGAAGGCAGACATGGTTCACTTTTGCTCTTGTCTTGATAATGACGACAACAATGACGACTTGAAACACTAACCATTGGATAAAAATAATCAACCATAAAAGCTCATCCATCAACGCGACTGGAAAAAACGTTCGCGAAGTGGCCTAGTTTAGCCCATTGTGAATGTGATAGGCATAGGCAAGTATAGCAACGCTTTACTACAACAATGCAACATGCGAACCGAAATGAAGGCAAGCCACAAGTATGTCTTAGGCTATGATACCAAAACACTAAAAAGTACAAACACAACACATTTCTAGGAATAAAACTAGTCGCAAAGTCGCGCTTACATTCAAATGTGAGTGTAAAATAAAATTGTTAGATAGATTCCATAACCACGACTTTTTAATTTAAAACATTGTGCAATGTGTATTTTTGTTGGTATCCTAGACAACCTGGAGACTTGCCCTCATTTCGGTTTTGCATGTTGCATTGTTGTTGCAGTAGTGTTGGTTGGCTATATAGAGGAACTTACCCAACACTAGAAATAACTATTAAAACAGTAGTTTTGTAGTAAAAACATCATAATATTATAGTCTTTTGAGAAGAAACAAAACTATTTTTCAATTTATTTTACGTACTCCCAATATTGCGGCTTTTTAAGGCATTTTTTGTAATCTTTCTATAAAATATAAATATAAATATACTGTGTAATTATAATGTAAGGTGGTTGTGACATTGAGCATTTTTTGCACTCAATATTTTAGGTTAACAGTAATTAGTAGACTTAGTTGACACTAAGTTATATTCGATCGATTGTTGTTTGTGGGGTATCATTGGTATCATTGGTATCATCATCAAGTGCTATGCTCTTTTGAGGATCTCCCCTTCCAAAAAAGTTTCCCCATCTACGGTCGGGAGTTTGACGTACTGATGGGGCTGTTAACCCAGGCATGGGTTAATTAGCGACGACCGGCAAATCAAATTAATTTAACAACAATGTACGGAAATAATAATAAAGTACTAAGAAAATTATACAACTTAACATGAAACCTTTCGATGTTCCACCCCCGTCTTTCCCCCCCCCCCCCCCCCCACTAGTGTCACGATGACGTAATGATGCAATCACTCATCATGTAAACTCAAAACAAGGCCATCCGGGCAAGCAATCTGAGACCGATATGGGATCCTCCGACCGACGAGATGCTTTCCGTCCTCTTCCACAAGCGATCACGTTATGCGCTGTTGCCTGTTGCATTATTTGAATGGCAACATGGGACTGGAGAGTGACCAGTCGGATAGCGACGCGCATTTCCAAGGAAGGCGTCAGCAATTGTTGGAAAGGCTTTTGTTAAATGTTCGTCACCACAAAGATAAAAGAAGGAGTGCTGACATTCAACCAATTTTCTTACTTGCGTGTTGATCAACGTATTTATTGGCCTGTTTTAGTAAAAGAAAATCTTCTTGGAAGTTGGAGTTGTTGAAAATGTGTTGTTGCGTCCATATTTACGTAAATACTGTTCCCCAACCGGGAATAAGTTTAGAAACATACCAACTTTCTTCTTGGACGGTGGCTCATGGGTCTACAACTAGCAGGATCTTTTACAACCAATTGCTATCACAATTCACAACACAATATATTAAAGCTACATTATTATATCTTCACTATTCCCGGGAGGCTAAAGAAGATAGATAGACGCCATGTTTTTAATTGCATACAAAACAAGAGGGCAAACGTCAAAAATAAAATGCGTTTATTGTGTCTAATGGAGAGCGACAATTTCATCTAGCTAAGGGAAATGACTCTTTGTACTTTTTTTAACGATTATGCCTATATAGTGTTATTTCGCAAAAAAATTGATAATTTTTACATTTCACTCTAATTTATATTTCACTCGACGCAGCCAAGTCCATCATCGTAAAACAAATACAAATTGTATCTTACAGTTGTTACAACAACACAGCAGTCTCTTGGCTAGGAATAATCTCAGGAACTCATTTAACATTTATTTTACAGTTATTTACCATCCTGTGTCTGTACCTAAATAATAACTTGATATAAATTTCTAATTTTAGGCTTTCGAGACCCAGATATCATATTTTTAATTAATTAATTAATTAGGACATTTATTATTTAATAAGGCAACCAAATATATTCGCGCGGCGAAATGTCCCCAGCAATTTGTTTTAATAACACATAAATAACTTACAACCCCAAAACACATAATACGGGATGATGTTAAATACTATTGTGTTGTTTTTGTATGTTGATGCTCTCACCCAACATCATATCAAATAAAATAATTGCCCAAGGAAGGCTCAGTAGTAACAATTTAATATTGTTTCATATAGGCCTGACTATCAACCTGTAAAAAAAATACATTGTATAATAATAACGCGATAAATGCGCAGCAAATACATCGCAAACAATAATTTTACCAACCTTGGATTTTGAGCAAAGAAGCATCTTACTTTCAAAACAGCAAGTTATCTGATTTCAAATACAAATTCAAAAATTTGCGGCGTCATTAGTGTTGAAGTAGTCACACTAGCATGCGCTACAAGCGCTAGGATCGAATTGTTGACTGAGCAGAAGTGACCGGCAAAACCAATTAACTTCCTTCTTGACTGCTAGGTTGGGCGACTATCAGTGTCACAACTAGCGCGCTCTAACGTGTAGGTAGCCTACAAGTGAGCAGGCTGAAAGCCGGTAAAAGCTATTTCTCTGAGAACACTAGTCCCCAACGGTTCGGGCATGCGCAGAGAGATTACGTAATCGTCTATTCTTTAAATCTGTGAAGGACCTTTCTGGCTCTAAACATGACGTGTGTTTGCAGGCGTGGTGTACCTGATGGCGAAGGCGTACTTGGTCTGGCGTGAAGAGAAGTACCTGCTGTCGTGTCTCAGGTGTGGAGATCTAGTGTGGGAGAGGGGACTTCTCAAGAAGGGGCCAGGTAAGAGCGACCCGGCCTGGGCTTAATAAATACTAGGGATCCTGATGTGGATGTACAAGATTATTGTTTGATAATCGGTATGCTATAATTGATGGTTAAAATATTATCTAGGCCTAATTGCATTTTTTAAGCAAATGCTCCAAAATGTCTTTTTCTTCTTCTTTTCATATGCCCCTAATCGGCCTACTCGGCCATCATGTGTTGTCGTGTTATCCAATAGAGACAGGATTCCCTTTGTACATGCGTCATACCATCTGGCATCGCATCAAGTTCAGACTTAGTCCTTTCACAACCGAAAATATATAGTCAATTCTGTTCTTCCTTACCGCACAAACTGCATAGGCTTGAATCTGCCACTCCTACTTTGTTAGGGCTCCCATTCGTACCGTTTTAGCCGGGACAGTCCCTTTTTTGAAGTGGTGTCCCGGTTACTTGTAACCGGGACGCCTAATTGTCCCGTTTTTTTAGAATGGGAAACGTCCGCGCTATTTTTACGGTCTAGCATTTGAATCGCCGCGCCTGTAATGCAACTCTTCACCCCGACCATGGCCAGTTACCAGCCACTCACCAAAAACGAACTATAAAGATTCAAAAAGTCAAGGTTAAGTTCAAGGCTGCCAACAGTCAGGAGAAAGTGTCATTTTACCGATAAACTATAGGCAGATTTTCCTTTTTTGCAAAAAAGTAACAAGAATATTGAAGGGATTGTTGAGTGTACAGTATGTTGTGACTTTAATATATCTCCTAATTTTCGTTTCAACGTTAACATTTTCGGGAATAGGCGCGTAGGAAGGGGGGGGATGGGGGGAATTATCTCCACTTTTTGCCGTGACCCCCCCCCCCCACTTCAGAAGAGCAATGACCAACAATTTCGACAATTTTCCATTGTTGTTGGACGTGATCGCGAACGTAATGATGCATTTCAATGGTTGTAACATGATCTATATCGTCACTACCTCATTTTTGTAGTTTTATAGTTTTTTCTTCTAAAAAATGCATTAATTTGGTATCGCATTTAGACCACTTATTTTTTCTAGAACGCACGAAACACACTCTAAAAACCTTATTTTCAAAATTTTGCCTGCGGCGCTGTAGTTGGGGGGCAACAAAGCGTGCTGGTCCCCTAAAATAGTTGTCCCGTTTTTGGGTTTTTGTATTATGGGAGCCCTATACTTTGTGTAAATGTTGACCCAACAGGTCATGCCATGTGTCGTCTGAACTGGGCAAATGTAGAAAGGCAGACAAAAATGTATAATTTAATTTCGTCAATTTCCAGTGCCTAGCGGACCGCTGCACTTTACCACTGCCACCATATTAAATAAAATAAATTCATATTTAGAGTACTCTCTAAGTCACAGAAGTGATTTTGATTTTCAGTGGTGGACATTAAATTTAAAGCAGACCAAGCCAACCCTGTAGGTGCCGACACCATCGATGAGCGAACAATGACCAACTAGAGACCGGCATATTTAAGTAGGAAACACCAATCAATCAAGCTGGACATGATTCCACCTGCTGACAGTCTAACAAAGCTGATTCCAAACAAATTATAATTTATTATGTGCCTTGTTGCTAGGATACTATTATACATGTTGTGTGTGAATGATGAAAGATGATACATTAACAGTTGGAGAAATTTTGGGATTATAATATATATAGGCTCAAAGATTTCACACTATTTCTACCCCCTGAAAAACCTGTTGACTTTTAGATCTTGATCACGCCAGTCTGCCGGGAAATCGTGCACAGGCCTATTCTTTTTATCAACATTATACATTGATAATGCAGTCACCCTTTTGATTATCGATCATATTTATTTATTTGATCAATGTATGTGTAATAACTGCAAAAATAGGGTTTATGTAGGCTACCTACAACATTAAACTTTAAAAAATTTAGTAATGAAATCATTGCATAGACCAAATTCCCTCTAAAGTCAACCTTACGCAAGGTAGTCTACCGCTGACTGAGTGTATCGTGTGTCCCCAGGGATCTGCCACGGTGTTGCGGGCAGCGGCTACGTGTTCCTGCTTCTCCACCGGCTGACGGGAGACCGCAAGCACCTGCACAGAGCGCAACAGTTTGCTTCGTTCGTGTTCGACGCAGAGTTCAAGCGCAAGTCTCGCACGCCCGACTCTCCGCACAGTCTGTACGAGGGGCTGGCGGGGACCGCGTGTTTCCTAGCCGACGTTCTGACGCCCGAGAGAGCGGCGTTCCCGTTCCAAGACGTGTTCTAAGCCTCGGTCTTGGTACAGAACATCTTTCACTCGCTTGCGTACCTGAAGCCACTAGACTAGACCCTGGCTAGTAATTACTAATTAAAATGAAAGTCTTACGTTAACAATATCAAGTTTCTTATAAATAAAAAAATATCAATACTAATATGATTGTGTTGTGTAGGCATACATATAAATTTGCATGTACCTAGTTGTAAGAACCACACTCACAGAACTTCTTTCCACTCAATCTTTCAATGGTTATACCAGGGTTGCCACCAAGAAAAATAAAAATCCTGTTTGAGCACATCAAAAATCCTTAGAAATCCTTAAATGAAACACCCAAATCCTTAAAAATCCTTTCAATGGCTTAATGTACCAATTTCAATGATATCAATTTTATTTATCATAATGTAATTGTTGTAAAAAAAAATTGAAAATATTAATTTTTTTAAAGAGTAGGCGTAGGCCTGTTTTTAATGATTTGAGGCCAAATAGGGTTGATAAGGTATCACCATAACTTCATTTTTAATGATTTTTACGATCTCACAACCGCGTTTTATGACCCGGCACCTCCACCATGATCCAGCCAAGATTAATTTAATTTCTTCTACCTACCCGGGACCTCCACCAAAATTACGAAATTTCGCATTTTTGATGTAAATTTTGATATCTATACATTGAAAATATTCCCAATTATCGATATTGCATTGAAACATAGATTTTTTGACAAGGCCTTGTTAAAAACGGCATAAAACCGTAAATTGGAATAAAAATCAGTCGATCCGTTTTGCACCCTCAAAATCCGTAAAAACGGCAACCCTGGGTTCGACCAACCTCGTACTATGTAGGTCCTCCTACCCGAGCTCACTATTGAACCCTAAGCAATAAACAAAAAATATAATATGTTACATTATCTGAAAAGCTTCCACAGCTCAAACTGAAGTTGAACTTGGGGCTGAACGGCATAACAAATCCAGAAGTTGTTTATTGGGCCTGGTTGACCTGTACACAAGTTGTCTGCGTAGCAAGCAACAAACCCCAGTTCAATCTCTGGCCAGAGAAGTATTTGTAGTTTACTAATTTAATACCTAACAGGCTTTATGAGGCCCATTTGGAATGTATTTTATTTATTTTATTTATTTATTTAACGTCTATCCTATTCAGTTATAAAAACTGATTTACAAAGGAGGACAACTAAATAAATCTAATTACATAGATGCAGACACAACAATGAACTACATTTAAGTAAATATTTGAAATAGTAATATTAGGAATGAGACAGTGTACTCGTGTACATCCCGTGTACTTGTTTACTGTTTCTCTATTTTCTTTCTTTCTTTCTTCTTCTTCTTCTTCTTTTTTAAAAACAATAAACACACGAAGTATTAGTATTATGTTGCCTGTGTTGATAGTGCTAGAGGCTGGTTCAGTGTTGGGTGGGGAAAGATTGGTAGGAGGCCAGGAGCCAACCAACAGCTTACCTTGAAAGAGTTTGGTGGTTGTGTAGAGTTGAAGGTCACCTAAATAACATTGCGATGAGCTGTTGGCTCCCAGCCTGCCATCAATCTTTCCCCAACCAACACATGAAGTAGTACATATTATGTTGTGTGCGACCGACCACTTGCTTTCCAAAAGATTGCGGTCGAGGTTTACCTACCCCTTGTTTTGACTGTTGCACACAAGACACAATCTTTCTAGGTTGGAGTTGGACACCACTAAAGATAATTTATACAAATATTTTTTAAGCTAACCAAAAACATACATTTGTAGAGTGTACACGCAGGCGCGTCGGAACGTTTTTAAAGTTGGGGGGGGCAAACCTGGTGCAGCTGGGGTCTGGGGCGAAGCCCCAGCCTCCGGAGGCCCTTTCGCCGAAGGCGAAAAAAATTTCACTATACTACAGTTATTTCGTCATGTTTTAACTGCACCCGGACTCTGTAAACGATGTTTTACATCAGCTATCTGCGATCTAAAAACTCAAAAAATGAACGTGAAGTGGCCCATTTTAATAAATTAAAACCTAATTTTGTATGTAATGACAAAGCATACAGGCAAACATATTTGTTTAATGTTTTACCCTCTTTAAAAAAAAAAAAAAATACTAACTGAAGGCTGTTTAGTACGTTTCATATTTAAAATTACGATATCAATTTAATCTTTAACACCATTAAACACGAAACAGTGACAAACACTACACACACTTACACTTCAGACTACACTATTTATATTATAAGAGGAATAATCTTCCCACTTGCCACTTCGCTACAATCACTACACCACTCCAAAGATGACTTTACGCATAACGATGCGACACGAGGGAACCAAATCCCAACTTGCGTCTGCCAATAACTCTAGCAAATCATTCAAAGGGATGTTTGGATTAGACGTGAGTCTGAGTCACGTGTCCACTCTCACTGAAGTGAGTGACAAACACACAATACAAGACTGGTGGCTGGTTATAAAGATAGTCGGCATGGGGTACGTCAGCCAAAATAACATTCCTGCTATTGTTGGGTTGTTTCTTCCTGGAAATGAATTGTTGACAGATCATCCGATGTTGCTTTCCCAAAAAGTAGAGTAGAAATCTTGATTTTTCAACTCTAAAATCTGCCCCCCTATGCCCCCATGGCATGAAAGTTAGGGGGGGCAATTCCCCCCTTGCCCCCCCCTGTTCCGACGCCACTGTGTACACGTTTCGGAAAGTAAACGCATTTGCCCATCCGTAGACTATGGTATGCACTTTGTTGCTAGGTGGCGTAAACTCGATTTGCAAAATTTATTTGTTTGAAATCTGCGGTCTTTGGGAAAAGAGTGCTATAGGCTACATTTGTTGTGTAGTGATGCGTGCAGTGTGCCGCTTCTGTTTTACAGGATAGTCCAATGTAGCCATCGCCAAAATAACATTGCGATATGTATAACCGACATCAGAATTAAAGTAAGGGTAATCTTTTACCGACACAACCGACCCTCACTCGGCAAATCTCGGATTTGTTCTAAAAGGCACCTTTAAAGTCACATTAAGTTAGCACCCGGCGGACGGGCAAGGAGTGGACGGCTTGCACCATTTATCTAACTAGAAAACTGGCCCTAATTGATGTCTACACTAGAAATAAGCCTGCGCTAAGGTTATGCAGTGTTTGGTGAATCCATAAATATAAAGGCCAACAAACTTTATGTTAAAATTAACTACGCCCACCCAGGGCCCAGTGTTTAAAAGTCCCAATAGACAAAATACAATAATAAAATAGGTCCACCTTTTCCCCACAGGACCTGTTGGATGACGTCATCAAGTGATGGCTCTGTAACTATAACGAAGCCAGAATAAACATTCTGTAGATATCTTCCGGACTCCTTGCTTTAGTTCTGATGCCGGGTGTGTACCGTCGACCATAAGTAAACCAAGGCATCTAGTTGTATCAACTATACCCAGCATTTGATTTGCTTCCGGTGTACGGTGTACAGTACATGTTTAACGGTTTTCGTGCACTAACGAATATCAATTTGAAGAACTTCCCATATATTTTGTAATGCCATGATATTTTCAGAGATTCTCCCAAGGCCATCAACCGGCTCTGTTCACTGTGTGGGGGCTTTCATACTTGGCTAAGTTATCCGTTACGTCCAAGGCAGAGTTTGTATCGGAAGGAGTCGCACAATAGGGTTAGTTACGATTGATGAAGCTGTGACATCATAGTGTCATTGCAGACAAACAAACCAGCATTTATTAACAAATTTAATTATTGTACCTGTCTTTCATTGGTTTACACTTAACTCTCAATATTTGCCTGAAACAAAACGCAATCAACTTCTGGAATCGTAACCAACACTACTGAGTTTCTTTTCACATGGGAATAGTATGTAGTGTACAAATTACAATTGAATAAAATACAAACTTAAATGATTGCATAAAAACTTTATTAATAGGTCAGTCTATTAGTAGCCTACAAGTATTATTCTTCTTAGATTTAGATGTAAATTTTAGAGATGGGTGTTTTTCGCATATGCAATAAAATGCAAATTTGTTGTCAAATTTGTTGTGGTGTTTATAAAATATGTTGACGTTTGGGCTGCCTATGGGCATTGCGTACAAGTGTTTTTGAATTTGCCAAAGTGCGATGAACGTGAATAGATGCGATGAGTACCACTTTTTATGATTAAAGCGCTATTTCGTCTATTTTCGCTGCAAAATAACCAAGAAATCGCCTCGAGCCGCAGACGGGAAGTTCGTGCCTGCAATTTCAGCACCGTACTTATTTTAGTAAAATATAAGTATGATAACTTACAACAAAGGCCCGCATGTGCCATAAGTATCTGATGTGCGCAGCAATGTGAAAGAAGCTCGACTAGCTTGCCCATCTATACAATCGTGACGTCGTTCAAAGCCGACTTCATGACGCAAAACCAAGTGTTACACAAACAGAGCCGACCACTGCCGAGTGTGTGGCATAAATATACCATAGAGCTTACATTGAATATAAAACATTTTGTTGCAAATGTCCACCATTTTTTAATATTTTGAAGAATAATTGACACGGCGTAGTAGCTTTGGCCAGCGCGACACATTACGGATTTTTTTATTTTGAGGCATTGATGAAGTGATTGAGGTATGAAAACTAGCTGTGTTATCGGCTTTGTTTACACTTTCACGTCACTTGTTATGTCGGTGTTGTCTAGTTTTTCGTTGTTCCTCACATTGTGAGCCAAACATTTTAAAATGCCTTGAATAAAAGCGATGATACACAAACGTGCCTGACGTGACCTGACTTTTGTGTTATATTATTTGAGTATTTTTACATAACGGGCTAAGCCCTAGGTCTAGCTAGGCTGGTATGGAAAGTCCATTCCTGGACTAGGCCTAGGGCCTAACCTAGGCGCAATGCTATACCTATATTATTGTCCCAATTTCAATGTTCTATGGCCTCACTTTGACGAGTCCAATGTTTTTTATTATCTCCAAAACACTAATTTTGTATTTCAAATGCACCAAAACAAAATTTGAAAAGTAAAATACGATAAAAGTTATTTGAAAATGCTCCTAGCACCTATAGTCATTATTCATTTGAGTTTTTTGTAATCCGTCATATTGGCAATAGTTAAGTAGCATAATGTATGTGTACATGTTGAATGAGTGATCTCCTAAAAACAACTTTCTTCATACACCAGTCAGTCACATGATTAACTATGTTAAGCCAAGCTGACATTTCCGTAGCTATTATTTTTTCAAGATTGTTACTTTCAATTTGAGATTTCCCTTATCCATAAAGTGGGATAGTAAACTGGATTCAACATCAATGGTTTTTATGTACCTCTCTTCAACACTTTCACCCTCGAAACAAACCGGAATGCGAAATCTTAGTTCGTGCAACCCGTCCTTGCTTGAAAACTCAAACTCGCATCTGAACATCTCAGCTGTAACTTTTCGTGCGACACATGACGAACGCAGGCTGAAAATGATCTGTCGCTTTTCACGCTCGTGGCGAAATAGAATCCAGAAATACTGGTCGAATGCAGAAAGCAGCCGAGCGTTGTGACCGAACGAAGGGTACTGTTTAAATGATACGTTATGAGTGTGGCCTTCCAAGCACAGACTGGGGTGAGCTCGCTTCATGTGGCCCCACAGAGAGAAACGCTTCTCTGCATCCGAACAATACTTCAATTCAATGCCGTTACGAGCTTCCAATGAACCGGTACTTGCAGGGGAAAACTTGTAGTTCTTGATGACCCAACACTTGCAGGTCATGTCGCACTGCGGCAGGTGAGCCTCCAGCTCCCGCAGGGTGAACAATCCCCCGCATCCCTCCTCGCACGGCACCCTAACCTGCGCGCTCATGTTCTCCGCAAGGCGGTTGCGTATGTACGGCTTCGGACCACGGCAGATCGGGCACTGGGAAATCTTGCGCAAACAGTTTGAACAAACGTTGTGGCTCTCGCTGCACATGAATATTGGCGGCGTGCATAGTTGGAAGCAGATGGGACATTCGAGCTCGACAAGCAGGCTAGCGTTGATTTCGTTTACAGCAGGAGGGATAGGAGGCGCAGCCGTTTCTGGAACTGAGAACAGAATTTGTAGGAATAGGCAAAGACATTTCAATGATGAAATACCTCTTTAAACAAAAACTTATTTAAACATTTAAGGCTATCCCTCTCAAAGTGATTTCTAAAAAGTCCACAAAAGATGGCTGAAAAGCTGGCTGAATAAAAGATGGGACTTACATCCGAGAAAACAAGATACACTATATGGTACACGCTGGTAGTTTGTTGAGGAACTAGAGGAAGAGAATGGGTACACCCACCCGCTTAGGAAATACATGGTGATTCGCGTCTGTGTTTTAATTTTAGCGGCGAGTAATAGAGTACATTCAGTACGTAGTTTACAGTTTACACGCATTCAAGCTTTCGTTGATAAATTTGAAAGGAAAAATTAAATTTGCTCTAAAGAATTAGGGGTCTACAAATACCTCTGAAAATGACGACAATGCTACAAATCTAGCTCACTTCTCGCTCTGACCAGAACTATAGAGCCAATAGACTATAGGATAGTCAGTGGAGAAGAAACAGTTTGGAAAATGAGATAGATTTAAGAGTACCTACATAAATGTCTGTCTGTTTTGGGGAATGGTCGTGGGGCTCGAAGGCTTTTTTTTCTCTCTTTTGGTATGCTTTAGTCCCTGGAGGCCAAGTCTCGAGTCAACTCGCTTTCGTTCCGAGTCGCGTTTTCGTTCCAAGTCAATCAAAATAGCCAAATCGGTAGTCTTGAGGACAAGTCCACACTCCACTCCTTGGAGCGAAACATTTTTTACGTTTCAAACCACGAGGTATTTGGTGGCGAGTTGGACGATTTCATGCGACTTGACTGCCACATCGAAAGTTTTTAATGACTAAATAAATAGATATAAGGTACATCTTATGTTTAAAGACGGAAATTACACTCGAGAAATGTTGGCAGAAGGCTTTAAAAGTATTTCAAGTGTCCTAATAGTAGGGTGACCATAATTCTAAAAGTAAAAACCGGGACACATGTACTTTCGTTTTGTTTAGTCTTGCGTGGGCTACCCGGGGTCTAGGGCGCGGAACATTTTTGGGGCAATTTTCTCCTCAAGATAGCCTGTAGTGAGATCTGAGACAGGTCGGGTTGGGGGCATCATATGCCTTGAGAGTGCGGCGCAAGTAGAAGAGTCAGGATCCAGGAAATGATAAGTAGGCGCAATGATTGACGCCAACGAGACACTCGACCCATGATTGTTTCAACCCGCTCGCGGCTCGCCGGCAGCCCCCCCCCCCATCAAGCGAGACAAGTTCACTGCAGCAACAAAGTGTACCCCAGACTGAGAGTTGTATTTTGTAGTATTAGTATTCATATTTTATATTATTTTCTATTAAATAGTATTGGCTTTCTTTTGAAAAATCATAATTTAAACGGGAAATACGAATTAATTGGATGAACTCTTAAAACCGAGACATTTTGCCGTCCCGAGAACTATTTTCGGGACACCGGGACAGGTCACAAAAAAACGGGACAATCCCGGAAAACCGGGACGTCTGGTCACCCTACCTAATTGTCATGACAAATGTTTTACGCTTGTCGCAAGTTAGCGTGCGTCTGCATAAGTATCGCTCTAGACCGCCCATTTACCGTAGTTGCCGCGGCCAAATGGTTAGAGTCCTTGGTTTGCACGCGAGAGGTCGCCGGTTCGAGTTCCGTCCGGGAAAACTTTTTTACTTTTTTTTACTCATCCCATAATTATTGTTCACTTGTTATCTGTGACAATTTTTATAACTATTCAGTGCAAATTACCTTTTTTTTTTACAACTTTTTGCAATTTGTTTCGGCATTTTAGGTAGGCTAGACCTAGCCCTAGAAAACTTACGCAAATATAACAAAACAAACAAAATAAAAATATGATTAAATAGAGAGTACGACTGCCTTTAGGCTATTTGATAATAACAATAAACTAAGTGAAATAAATATGTAGGCCTAGCCTAGTACCCCAGTACGCCTAATGTGTTTTGATAGTTGATTGAAAGTGCGAATCGATAATAGCATCGATAGTTCGTCACAATTGATTATAGCATCGATATACTTCACAACATCGATTATTTAAATCAAAATTATTATGTAACACTGTTTGTGATTGGTTGCTCTATGAGCTGTGGGGGCAGAGCTACAAGTCCCGAAAAGCCAGTCGACTCAGAATATTTTCGACTCGCTTGTCGTTTCCAAACGCATGGTGGGTTTCAAGACTAGCCTATTCAATATTGCCAAGTTTAGAAGAGGTGACTTGACTCACTTCACGACTCGAAATGAGTGGTTTCAAGACTTGGCCTCCTGTTGCGAAGCACCTACGAGTACAGACCTAGCCTTGACATTTAATTTGTTAATTCACTAATTGTTGTTATCTCACCTGCTACGGCAGAAGTGACTTGCTTCACAGGACTTGGGAGCGGCGCTTCGAGCTTGATGGTAGGCCTACTGGTGTTGTCCAGTCCACGTTCGCTTATAGTTCCCTTCCTCTTCCTCTTTTTACGCTGTACCTTGATTTCACTCTCTGCCGGTAGTGCGGTGGTGTCGTTAGTCTCTTCCTCACCGTCGCTCAGTGGCGGAGCAGTGGCATCTTTGAAGGGGTGTGCATCGTTTACGAAACTTGTATTCCGTGGAAGTCTTGATCTGTAAAAAAAAAAATGCATGAAGTATTACTTGTAGCATAGATGTCATCCATGGTAGGCCACAACATTGGGATTGTTAGGAGTAAGGCAGCTAAACTCCTTGATTTTTTGTCTCGGAATCTATATAGTGCCCGCCTAAGTGTGAAAAGAATGACATTTGAGTTTGGTCAAATCTAGGGAATTAATTTAGGTGTACCTAATCGTTACTATTGTTCAATAATCAATACTTCTTTTGAAAATGAGATTTTATATCTGAATAAGAAATAATTATTCGATTGCGCACAAATTTTACACGAATATATTAATTCATAAAACTAGGAAAACGCTAAGTCCCGCCGCGTTGTTGGATGAGCGTAATTGGTGCATTGAGCTGCCATGTGTTACGCGGATTTTCTGTTGTTCTGTGAAAAAATCATTACTTAGTCGAAGATTTTTTTTTAATTAAATTAAATTTAAAAAAAAATTAACTTAATTTTTTTAAATAAATCGTAATTTTCAAAAAAGAAAAAAATCGTAAAATTGCAATTTTCATAAGAAATAATTATTCGATTGCGCTCAAATTTAACACGAGTATATTAATTCAGGAAATTAAGGCTCTGTGAAAAAATCATTACAATAGGATAAAGCATGTAGGTGTTATAAGTCAAAGAATTGTTTTAAAAAAGAAAAAACCCGTAAAATTTCGATTTTCATGAGAAATAATTTTTCGATTACGCTCAAATTTCACACGAATATTTTAATTCATAAAATTAAGGTTCTGTGAAAAAATCATTACAATCGAATAAAGCATGGAGGTGTTATAAGTCAAAGAAATTTTTTTAAAAATTGAAAAAAATCGTAAAATTGCGTTTTTTATAAGAAAAAATTTCCCGATTGCGCTCAAAAACGTGGCAGTTCTAAGTTCAGAGATTTCGAAGGCCTCCATAAAATTTCATCGCAATCGGAGTATCGGTTTAGCCGGAATCGTGTTAACAAACACACAAAAAAAAAGAAAAAAAAAGAAAAAAAAAACATTCCGGATTTTTTTCTCCAGTGTAGTGAAATGGAATCTTCGCTTCGCTCGCTACGCTCATCCAATTAAGGTTCTGTGAAAAAATCATTACAATAGGATAAAGCATGTAGGTGTTTAAGTCAGAGAATTGTTTTAAAAAAGAAAGAAAAAACGTAAAATTTCGATTTTCATAAGAAATAGTTTTTTGATTGCGCTCAAATTTCACACGAATACCTAGATTCATAAAATTAAGGTTCTGTGAAAAAATCATTAAAATTGGATAAAGCATGTAGGTGTTATAAGCTGAAGAAATTTTTTAATCGAAAAAATCGTAAAGTTGCGATTTTAATGAGAATTAATTTTCCGATTGCGCTCAAAAACGTGTCAGTTCTAAGTTCAGAGATTTTGAAGGCCTCCATAAAATTTCATCGTAATTGGAGTATCGGTTTAGCCGGAATCGTGTTAACAAACACACAATAATACAAACAGAAAAAAAAGAAAGAAAGAAAAACATTCCGGATTTTTTTCTCCAGTGTAGTGAAATGGAATCTTCGCTACGCTCATCCAACCAATATAATTATCAAACTTAAATGCAAATGTTCCCGGGTAATCAACACATGACTCGCTCACTCGTCTAACAATGACTTTGGCGTTTTCTTAGTTTGGCTAAGGCGTCCTTATACATGAAATGTGGAAGACCTGGGGTCAATCCCCTGGTCGGGAAAGATTTTGTAATTTCTAGATTTTATTTAAAAAAATTATTAAACATTTTGAAATGCATATAACGCAGTGTAGTCCATCAGCGCAGGTAAAATTCAGTAAAATAAAACATATCATCTGTGACGATACTAAGGAAAACATAGCCAGTACAAAATACATGTTAAGATTACAAGGTTTTCTCAATCTCCGAGCGGAATTTGGGGGTACCTGGAGCGTGCAAGAATCAATACACCTTGGGCACTGCATTATCACAGCCTGACAAATAACAAACAAAAGTATTTTTTCCAAAAACAAAACCACTGTCATTAAAATAATTCCTACACATTTGCAGCCTATTTTTCAAATTATTATTTCTTGAAGATTTAAATCGCAATGGATCTAGCTGATTTTGTTAGCAGTTCTCAGTTAACTCGTACCGGATGTCTGTTTAAAATTTCAGCACAATCTATTTAGCGATTTGGCTGATTTTCAACGTACTCACACACACACACACACACACACACACACACACACACACACACACACACACACACACACACACGCAGTTTGAGTTGAATTGTATCCTCAGTCGCTCCACTCCCTCGTCTAATTAGTGTCTCATGTGAATGATAGAAATTGGCATTTTACAATTATAAAGGCTCAAAGATTGTACACTATTTTCCACCTCGTAAAATGACGTCTTGTTGCGACATTTAATTAATCACTCCCCTTGCTTGGAAATAGTTACACCGGTTTTACCAACATCGTTCGATATCATCGATCTATAATGTAGCCTACCCACGTGCAGGCCTACCCGGTGTCGTCCTTAATAAGTATGTATAGGCACCTACGTTTTTGTTTTCTCAATGAGTAGGGCGCTGCCATCCTTGTGGTTGTTCACCTGGCTTTTACATAAGCTCGTTGTGTCAAACTTGCCCGTTAGTTTCTGCAAGCGGTTTAGCACATCCAGGGCATTCGAGTACACAGAAAAATTTTGGCCCATATTGAACAAGTGGTGACACTTATAGCTGAAATAGAAGGTAATACACTAGGTAAGAAACAACACAATTGCCATGTTGCCTCACAATAATAGTAGGCCTACATAATCAGATCTATTGCGATTGTAAGTATACATAGGCCTACACCTTATAGTTATGTAGCGGTATTATATAAAAATAATTTCCGGGTATTGACATCCCTAGTATGAAAGTTTATCAAAGCTAGATAGGGCCTAGATAGATTGATTTGCGTAATGTTAGACTCTTTCCGTGTAGACCATGTTCAGTGTACGTATTGCAGATCAATATTGGTCTACAAAGGTAAGGAAAACAGGTTACAAGTTTGTTTAGAAAATGGTTTAATTTGTAGACAGTTTTAGATATTTTCCCTTCTGTGCATTAATTTAACTTGAAAGAGCATGTGACTAGCAAAACCACGCTTTCTACCCTTTTTGATAATTTTTTCCACATTAGTGTGACTTACCTAGATTATTATTCTAAAAATATTGTTTTTAACTTTTAATAGCTTCTTTTGAGTAGTTGAGCTTCAAAAAAATATGTAGCCTGGGGTCTATAATATTTTCATGTCATTGTGGAATTAGTCCTAGTCCAAATTATAATTTTTTTACAGGCCCACAAAGCTCTTTAGAATTGAGATTTAGTTTTCAAGTGTTTTGATATCTAGGTAAAGGTAAACATGTAAACACACATAACAAAAACTTGTAGAAATACAGCCAAACCTTACACACTCAAAAGGAATGAGATCTAAAAAAAGGGCCAAGCTCATCTACCCTTCCACATAAACGTACAGTGTCCCATAACAGCATCCTCGAAAAGCTTGGCAAAATAGAATTTGCGATTTTTAATTTAACGTAATAGTTTATCCAAGTTCTTTTTTTCTAATTAATTTAAACGTAATAACATGCAAATTCTATTTTGCCAAGCTTTTCGAGGATGCAGTTATGGGACACTGTACGTTTATGTGGAAGGGTAGATGAGCTTGGCCCTTTTTTTAGATCTCATTCCTTTTGAGTGTGTAAGGTTTGGCTGTATTTCTACAAGTTTTTGTTATGTGTGTGATCTCATTACTTTTTCAAGTTCCATTACAAAATTATTTGCTAAAATATAATATTTTTATCAAAGTTGATTTAAATTCTATGGTATTAGCAGTAACAATATAGGATGTAAAATATCTAGACCCGGATTCATGTACATCCTGGGTATAGGTGGTATAACCATGGTATAACGACGGTATAAGGACTGGACCCCAATTCTTGAGTTCGTGGGAGATGAGTTGAAAACGCAATTTGAAAACGAAGTCGTTTTCGTTTTCGAAGGAATTGGTATTCTTGAACGGTATCGTGGAAAACGTCATGGGTTGTGAGTTGAAAGCATTGATATTAAACCCCTATAGTAGGCTAGATTAGCAGTCTCCTATACCTCCGCACAGGCGCGAGCGTAGCAAATTGAAGACTCAACCGGCCCATTTCAAGATGGCGATTTGGTGTTTTAATTTATGCTTTTTTAATGCAATAAAGTATTTTACTGGATTGTTTGATATGGTTTTAGCTTGTGCAGCATGGTATTAAACAAAAGAAACAATACGAAGTGATTGCATAAGGGAATTTAGTAATCATTTGGTGTTAAAGGCTAGTATGCTTACCTGTCAACCTGGCGGCAATCTTGAGAACTATTTGGCCACAAATCGCTCCCATTTGATTAACATGTAAACTGTCATTTTAAGATGGCTTCTAATTGTACCGGAAGTGGACCACCGACTGCTGGTCTAGCCAATTATATAGGATGTATATGGTTGAAAGAGTATCACGAAATCCAAACACTTTAAAAAGATTTGCGTATAGCAAAGAGCTCGAAAAAGTTCTATATTTATTCTAGATGGCAGTGCCTTCATAAACGCGGGCCAATCGAAAGACAAGTTGTATGAAATGATTTGATTGTTGCAATTATGTAAACAAAACAGTTGAGCAAGTTCATATCAGAACAATGTTGTGCTGGCATAGGGTTGGCTAGGCTTGTCAAACATGTAATGTAAGTATGAATTTTACTAGTCCTATAGCCAAATGGAACTTTAGACCTACACTTTTGCATTATAAATAATTTTCCACATCTGGGCCTAGGCCAGGGACGGTTTCTGATTTGTTTTATGAGAGTATAATGACACCTTTTCTCGTTCCACACAAAGAAGAAAAATTTTAAATGTCCGCTATTTGTTTACGTATCGCACTTTCCCGCCTAACTCTGCTTATACCGTCAACAAGTGTCAAGTAACTATGGTTACTTGTTGATTGTATGCCAAGTGTTTAAGGCTTATTTTAAAACCTTTATTTGGAAGCCTTCCAACAAACTTTTTCAACTTTTTTTTTCAAAAGAGACAATATTTCTATAACCTTAATGTCCATGTAAAATATGAACATTGTAGTCCCACCCGTCTGGTCAGAATCGCGGGCCGACGTATTAGATGTTAGCAGTAGAAGTAGTAGCAGTAGCAGTAGCTAACATCCTTAAAGTGATTTTGAGCATATTTCAAGGCATTTTTTCACCAAGAAGGAATAATCGTACCCCAATAAAATTTGGCATGTGTTGTCAGGTACCTAAATCCCCTCGATTGGGATAGTTTTCAAGTTCACATCACGTTACTGACGGCTGGGTAACACCTCGAAATCACCCCAACTCTGCTTGGTGTATAAGGTGCTTGAGTGTGTAGCGCACCGCGGCTTGGGCTGCGGCGCCCTAAACGGGCACCTAGATTGGTAGGCTAGTAGGCCTAGTAAGACTGATGAAATTTTATACGAACATCCCCACATCCAGGAACCAATATTGTGGAGGCGTTTTAACATAGGCCTCCGCCTATATGGCTTACAGCAAAATCTGTCAAGTTACCAAAGTAGACAGAATTTAAAACATTTTTGGTTTGATGCTTTTTAATAAAAATTAGCATTGTAAAAACAAAAATTCTGAATTTTATTTTTGCTTGTTTTAGTTGCCTTGCCGCTTATAGTATAAAGCCTCCCAGAGGAACAAATAGGAAGGGTTGGCTTGGTTGCTTTGATTTACTGTCTCCCACTGAAAATCAGTTATATAGCCTGAGTAGAGGTGGACTCTAAATACAATTTATTATTATTATTTATTTACTAGGAAGCTTCGCAAATGCTTTTTTTAGTCGCGTTGATGGATGAGCTTTTTAGTTATAGAATGTTAATATTAATTTAAAATAATAAAAACATATTAACACGGCTCATACAAAGCAATCATTAGGTCTGTTGGATCTTTGATTGCTTGTAACAAGGCTGTGAGTAAGGTAAACAATCTCCTGTGAAGTTTTCATATAGTGCAGGGGTCAAATGGTCGTATATCGTATTCCCGTGCAACTTTTTGGTAAGAATATAGCACCATATGTCGTTATGCTCAGGAGGCCTCACAGAATATGAATCGCTTTGGTGCCAGAGCGCCGCCCGCAACTGGGGGCGGGAAAACGCCCCCCCCAAGTTTGACCACGCTCGGGAATATATAACGCTCAATTACAGCCAAACGGTTGATCGGACAACAAAAAGTCAAGAGGCAAATTATGCTTAAAATAGATGTATCAAAGTAATAAGATACTAATTCATATTCTCCGCCCGCAACTGGGGGGTGAAGGGACGCCGCTCCCCAAGTTTACCACGCTCGGGAATATAAAACGCCCAATAGCCAAACGGTTGATTGGCTAACACAAAGGCAAGAGGCAAATTATGCTTAAAATCGCTGAATTAATCATGACATAAGATAATAATTCATATTCGCCGCCCGCTACTGGGGGGTGGGGACGCCGCCCCCAAATTTACCATGCTTGGGAATATATAACGCTCAAAACAGCCAAACGTTGATCGAACAAAAAAAGAGGCAAATTATGCCTCAAATAAATGAATCAGGGTCAAAAGATAATATTTTTTTCCGCCGCCCGCAACTGGGGGCTGGGGACGCGCCCCCAAGCATGGTCACGCTTTGGATCATATAACGCTTTACAGCCAAAACGGATGATTGGTCAAAAATTATGTAAGATACCGACTATGTGTCAATTTAATGGAGCAACATTTATTGCCGTCAGAGGGAAATTAGGAAGCACGTAGTACTTAAGTTATGGCAAAAAAAATTCATTCTGCAATACTTATTTTCACACAACAAACAATGGAGTAGTATTGATACATTTTTGGATTGAGGTTCAGTTGTACGGTCCTTGTACAGTTCAAAAATACTCGATGGGAAACATGTTAAACGTAGTATTGATGCCCATTTTATTACACTACACGCATTACATTGTCTGTTCATGGATGCTTTCTTTAAAAAATATCCTGAACTTGAAGACCCTTGCAAACGTCAAGCGCAGAGTTTGAAGAAAGAGTGCCAAACAGGAGACGAAGATGACATCTGAAGTGTACATGCAGAATTTAATGACACCATGTCAGGTCTGAAGTTGTCGGAACTCAATCACGAATTCCAAAAAGAATGCTCTTCTCGTCCCGTGTTCAAATCGCTAATTCACTACATGCAAATGTTAATAGTAGGTACTGTGCTTTTCACAATATCAGTATTCCTACGCTCTGGTGATCAACAAAGGTAATGGATGCAATGACAAAATATTTCTTGCTCGCAATAAACTTAATTATATACACAAGAGTTATTCAATTGTATTTAGCAGAGATGGCCGGGAGCAACCTACAAAATCACCTGAAATATACGTCGATTGTAGTGCTGGAAACTGGGTTGTAAATAAAAATCATGCTCAGTTTTGTTCTATTGAAGCATGCACAATGCAAAATGGAGTTGTAGGGCTTTCATTGAATCCGAACGCACTGACTCGCTTCTTTCTAATTGCTCCGAGTTAGATGACACGAATAGTACTAGAATCAAAGGAGATCGCAGGCGTAGTTGATCTATCAACTAAGGACACCACAATGACAATTGCTCATTTTTAATAGACTACAATAACGTATAAACTCTCACTAATCACTGACAGACTTGCCATGTAATCCATTTCTTTGATGACTCTACTCACTCATCAATATAATCACAAAAAAGAGGTCATGCCTATTAAACATGGGGATGTTTGCAGCAGAAACGTCATAGGTCAAGAAAAATACGTAGTTTTTGTTTGATAACAGGATAACATCAACAACGACAATCTATGGTCATGGAAGAGGAAAAAATTTTCAAATGGGGGAAAAATGCGGGAAACAAACAAAAAATGAATAAGTCTATTTTAAAAGAAGATCGAGCATTGTTCTTGAGGTAATTTGTTTTTGCCCGATTAGACCGATGAGACTTCACTTGACTGTTGGCTCGTATGAGTTATCATTCCCAAAGAGCTTTGTCTCCCGAGATGGAACTATGCACCATTGCTAAAAAAAAAGTGTTCTAATGGGGATTTTTAAAAAAAATTCCAAAACGATTCCCAAAGAAGATTTCAATGATATTATAAAAGTGGTTCAATGCGCGTAGTATTAATGATGGATGGCCGAGGTACAAGCGTTCAAGCGGACAGCGGACATAACTAATGCAGTGAACTGGCCGATAAATTTGCGAAAAAGCTTGTCATGGGTACATAAATGATGTAATGCCTTTTTGATCGTAATGATGTACCAATGTCCCTAAGTCTGCTACTGTAACAGCAGAAAATGTGGAGCTAACCCTGTGGCTTACAGGGGGGAAGATCACTTAGTTGGCCACATTCAGATGAAAAAACCCCTTTTTACAAAAACTCCACAAAAAAATTAAATTGCGTTTACTTATCTGAAAACATTTTTGATCACGCAGCCCTTACCCATACGAATTTTGGTAGTGGCATGGTCAAATCAAGAAAAATCGAACATATAGAATCGGAGCACTTAAAATGCTCGCAAGAAGAGATCGATAAAAAAGATGTTCCTTTCCGTTTTGATGAAACTGTACGAGGAGACCCCAAGTACATATTTTATCCCCGAACACCAGTTTTTGTTCATGTGTTCTTGCATCAAAGATTCCCATCTATAAAAGAACTCAGCGTTTGCACGGAAGAGGAATTAATAAAGATTTTTCCCACGGGTCCTTTTTAAATGCATGGGTGTAAAGAAGCCCCGCTCTTCCGGATTCCATGCCCCCTCTGGAGCAGAAAACACGGAAGCTTGTAGGAAAGGGTAAAACAGTCGCAATTACGATTTTTAACAGTGCTTCAGAATGACTAATAACTCCCTTTTGTGGACCTCGGAACGACATAGAACTTGCGGAAAGTGTTAAAAAAGGGTTAAAAAAAAACGTTCACAGTATATGTATGCGCCGTCAAGGAGTCCGTCGATTAAAATATTCGAGGGTGGCTTTATCAAAAAAAAAAAGTTTTCAATCTAAAAAAACTCCCTCCCACAAAGCGCATTTGACCAGTCTATAAAAAGGGCCCCATCTTCAAGCCCTAAAAAATTTTCATTTTATATATTTTTGCAAACCCCCCCGAAATGACCCAAAGAACTATCTGGGAAACGGGATGGAGAACTTAAAATTCCATCACCCCCACATTTTCACCGGGGGGGGGGGGGAAAAAAAATAACAGTAAAGGGTTTTGTGTAATAATTTCGGGAAAGGGAGGTCATATGGAAAAAAAAAGGACTTCGGTGTATGAATTTGATTGTTCGAGATAAAGTCTAGAAGATGGCTGCCTGAAAAAGCTGGTTCCTCAGATGACGAAAAGAAAAAGTGAAGAAAACAACACAAGTAACTCTCTTCTTTGAGGTTAAGTTGAACTTGTAGCTTTTTTATTTTGGAAACATTGTCTTAATCCTACTGCGTTATTTCCTTCGAGTAGTAATGTATTTTGGGAATTTTTCCATGAGCCATTATCAAACGAGAATAGTCTACTTTTAAAAAGTCCTTGCTTTTTTAAAAATAGAATAAACATCAACCCCAAAAATTGTTTTAAAAATTGTATTTTTTTACAAATTAACTCATTGCCGGCTGTTTTAATTTTTATTTTTTTTGAAAAAAAACAATATTTGGATTGAAAATAAAAATTTTTATCTTTTAACTTTATTTATTTTATTTGTTAATTTTCCTCTTTTTTTTTTTTGTCCGATTAACCGTTTGGTGTTTTGGGTTATAATTCGAAACGTGGAAAACTTGGGGGTGGGATCCCTGCACCCCCAGTTCGGCCGGCGAAAAAAAAATTAGTTCGTAAATGAATCTATTCATTTTAAGATAATTTTCCCTTGATGTTTTGTTTTCCGACCAACCGTTTGGCTGTAATTGACGTTTTAATTTCCCGGGGGGTCAAAAATTTGGGGGGGGCGTCCCCCCCCTCCCAGTTTCTGGGGGGCGAAAAAAGAAAAAAATATCTTATTTCCTAAAAACCCCATTTAAAAATAATTTTAAATCTTTTTTTTTGTTACCGACAACCCCTTTGGGTTTGTTTTTTGAGGTTTTATATTTCCGAGCGTGGGCAAAAATTGGGGCGGCGTTCCCGCCCCAGTCGCGGGCGGGCTCGGCACCAAAGCGATTCATATTTTTGGAGGCCCCCGAGCAAACGACAATGGGCTATATTCTTACCAAAAAGTTTCACGAAAAAATTTGACGCCCCAAAAAATACAAGGCGGAGAGGACTAAAAAACTAATTTTTGTGCTATTTGGGGGGGGATTCTGACCAAACGGGTGGGGCTACAATGTTATATTTCACATGGACATTAAGGGTTGGGGGGAGTATGACTTTTGAAAGAAAAAAATTGAAAAAGTTAGCCAGAAAATAAAGAAATAAAAGGTTTTTTATAAAAACTAAAAAAACTCAATTAAAAAAACATTTATTTTTTAAGATTTTGGCTAAAAATTTTTTAAATTTTCTTTAAATGTCAATACATCACCCTTACCTTTAAAGTGCAGGAAAAAATGAACGTTTTAGCCCCACCCTTTGGCCAGAACGGTCCAAATGTCACGAAAATATCCACTAAAAATCGAAAAAAATCGTAAAAGTACGATATTCATGAGAAATATTTCTTCGATTGTACCCAAAAACGTGGCAAGTCTAAGTTCAGAGAAAACGAAGGTCGTGTCAAATTTTCATCAAGATCGCATATGCCGTTTGCCCGGTAGAGAGCGAACAAACAGATGGAAAAAAAAAAAAAAAAAAAACACCCGAGCTAAATTTTTTGGGGGGTCGGTGAAATTGAAGTCTTCGCTTCGCTCATCCAATTAATTATATTTATATTATCCACAAAAATAACCACCAGCCATTCTGTCAAAAACAGGAATTACAGGGGGGAAAAAAGTATTTATTATTATTTACTACAATTCAGAAAAAAGTCCGCCCCGACCGGGATTCGAACCCGGGTCTCCCGCATTCCAGACGAGCGTCGTAGCCACTAGACCATCAGGACGGACACATTTTAATCTCTGAATTGTGTTGCATTATACTTCTGAATGGATGGAACAGTACTGCAACAATTTGTTGCAGTAGCAACTACAATTCAGAGGTTTAAATGTACCCGTCCTGATGGTCGTCTGGAATGCGGAAGACCCGGGTTCGAATCCCGGTCGGGGCGGACTTTTTTCATTTCTGAATTGTAGTAAATAATAACACCTACACCTAAAAAAACAATTACACCTACGGGAGTGTTTCCCGACCAACCAAATCGAGAAATAAGTTTTTTTAAAGCTTGTTTTGTTTTGTCAACTTTTCTTCTTTGTTATTGAAATCACTAAGACACGTTTTCTTATTTTCTTCTTATTTATTTTTCACTATTAGACTTAGTAGGCAGGTTGGCAGAAGGTATGCCCCAAGCACAAGGTGTCTGCCAACCTCTACACAACAAATTGTGAGAATAAACAAGCACTTATATAAAACATAGCCATAGAATGTAGAAACATAGAAGAGGCAAACATAGAAGAGACAAATTAACAAAACATTAACAATTCATAATATCAAAAACAGATACTTGGCCTATATTAATTTAAGCAATCAATCTTATCATTCTATTATAGTTTTAACATGTTTTTACTTTGTATTGCAACAAAGATAGGAGTAAGTAAAATATAGTTAAGTTGGATAAATTGTAACTAGACTTTAGTTAAATGTTGTAGGTAAATTTATGTTTCAATATAATCACCATTTCATTGGAATGCAACCAGTTGTGACATCCGTTACACAAAATAGACACAATGTCCTTATAATTTTTGTCTATTACGCATAGGACAAGCCCAATTGATTGTTAATATTTTATTATGAAACGTCCAGTAGAGAAGGTGACCTGCCAGAAAGATCTAGGAGTGTTAATAGGGAACCTAAGTGGGCGTTGTCTGGTTCTCTCCGGTCAGCGTGGTATAGGCGATTAACCCGTGCTAAATGTTTCGTAAGCGATAGCGCGAGAACCCGACCACGGACCGGAATTATATTCATACTGTAAGAAACTATAATCTTTCCTCTTTGCGTGGATATACATAACTCTGCTCTATCACAAATATTAATGACATTTGTTTTGAGTCGAAGTGAACTCTACATTTACACTGTTGCCAAACCTTCCAAACTGCTCATGAAAAAGCACGTAAAAACATTTTGTCCGTGGCATCAGCATAACATTTGGTATCCGACTTGCTTTGTGGCTACTGTGAGGTCACTGGGTTGTACTAGATTATACATTACCAATAAAATATCCTTTAATGTGCCAACAAAATCTTGAATGAAAAGTACATTTAGCAACCATGGACATGCGCGTGGTATGCGAGGATGCCACAGCTGCACACAACGTGGCTGCGTCTCGCTTAGGTTGCCGCTCAGTCAGAGTACATTTGCGACAGCGCGCAAACATGGGTCCATTAAACTCATAATAGTTTGAATTCAGGAAGCGTCATCGAGCAAAGTAGAATGCCATCATCTTCACAAAATTATGCATCTTGTGATGTTATTGGTTTAGATTTCTTTTGCGCGAGTCAAAAGATACGGCGAGTTACATTTTCGTACCATGCTAATTCTTATGGGCGCTGAGACCAGAGAGAACCAATTTCCTTCCCGCCTTCAAAACTTAAGCTGAGTTCCAGAATTCATCCGATTACTAATCCGAGTCAGCCAAGTGTTCCAAAGTTCATCTCAGATTGCAATCCAAGTGTCCCGGAAATAAGCCAAAACAAATCCAACCCTCATCCGGCTCATCCGACCCGCAAGGAGATGACTGGGATTAGATTACTTGTTTTAGCGGGAAAATCGAAGTGAGTGATAAGTGGATATTATTATGCTCGAATTTGAAGGCATCACTCCACTCACACACGTTATCCGTGTCACATGATACGTCCACAATAATGCAAAATGCTGAGTAATTAATTATACTTCAACAAGTTTGAATAGAAATTAGACCTAGGCCTAGCCTACTCCTTGGTCAAGGCCCTAGAGGGACTAGGCTAGCCCGTGATCCGGTTTTTAGGTTATGTCTACCCCTTTGGGTTGAAAGCTTTTACGTGTAGGCCTAGCTTAGTTCCTAGCACCAAACTTGATACAATTACTTATTTTAGCCTGATTTATTTCCAGATCCAGAATTTGCTTTCAAATTTATTAAGGGATAACAAGCTAAGGAGCTAGCTAGGCCTACAACACGATCCACTCGAGCAGGAGGCCAGAGCAAGGATCGAGCAAAGAGACTAGCCCTAGGCCTAGGTCTAAGCATACACCTCTTTTTATTTATTTCATTTATTCGTGCCATTTACAATTTGTTTTACAATTACATGTAGTGCGTTTGCTATTTTAGTTGCTGTTTATTCACTAATAGTTTTGTATAGGGCGTAGGCCTAGGGCAGGCCCTAGGCCTCAATCTTTGGCCTTAGTTCAGTATCTATTTACCACAGACATCAGATCATACTAATTTTTATGTCAGTTTCGGACTAAAAAGAGACATTTATTGGTCTAGAATGGTCACCATTTGCTCAATGCCCACACACATGCCTACAGCTGATTTGTATTTGCCGCCATAGTTGTAATCCAACTGTCCCAATATTTTTTTGACATCCAACGTATCCTGACTAGGGTTACCATAAGTGTCTCAGCAAAAAAGAGGACATTTCGTTCACAGACATTCGCAGTCTACAAGGGGTCTGGGGCAGAGCCCCAGCCGCCGGAGGCGAAATTTTTTGGAAGGACAGTGGTGCCGACACCTTTTAAATTGAGGGGTTATTTTTTAAATGAACACTACATTTTATGACAAAACTAAGACAAGTGGCCTCGGTCTACAACACTTCCTAACGTACGCCGTGGACACAAGGCACGAAACGTACGAAAATGGTAACTAAATCACGTGATAGTACACTGCTTGCTGCACAGCCTGGCGTGTTGTGACACGCTCGGACTCGGACATGATCGGCTGCTCGTATTCGGCGGTTTACGGTCGGTGGATGGTAAGTGAGGGGGCGGAAGGTGCGCATGTGCCTCTGCATGGAATTGGGTGAAATAACCGGACATTTGCATTATTTTGAAAAAACCGCCCGGACGCCCGGACAGACATCAAAAAAGAGGACATGTCCGGCTTTAACCGGACGTATGGTAACCCTAATCCTGACGTCACAGTAGGGTATCCGGGATTACTCACGAGATGAATTCTGGAACTCAGCTTTAGGTTCCCTATAGATTCTAAACAACACATTAAGAGGGTACGCTGAGCTTGGCCCAACTCAAATGCGCGCAAACAGGTGTTGATGATTTCTGCTGAACGGTTGGTAATATCATTACCGAATTTTGAATGGATGTTAATAAAGTACTTTTGTATTGATATCCGTAATTGGTTGCACAAAATAAGCGTTAAAGATCCATTGCAAGACATAAGTTCAAAACGTGAAAAAATCGAAAATCCAAAACATGGATTCCAATTCTGGAAATTCCTACCAAAACCGTTTATCTTACGTTAAAACCAAATTAGCATCCGAGTTCACATTGATTTAAACGTTGGGTTCCATTATGCAAATTTGAGTTAAAAAAATCTGTTCAATTGGAATAATGTCCCAAAGTTGACCAAAATTGAGTAAATTTTTGTGATTTCACTAAATTTTAATTCAAAATCAATTAATTAATTTAGGAATACTCGTAATGGATAACATAGATTTATTCTTTATAAACGTTAGTGTGAAATTTGATAATGGTGTTATCAACCGTTTACCCCAAAAATCCAGAAAGCTGAGCGCTTAAACTCGCCTTCGTTCTAGCCTCAGCATACCCTCTTAAGAACACAACTTCAAAAGCTATGTCTATGCTGGGGATTTTATACAGATATACTGAAATTAATGACCCCATTGCTTTAAAGGGCATACTTTACTACCTGTGTTTTACCAATAGTTGAATACAATTTTTTGATATGGTCAATGGCTGCTTGAACAAATTTGAAACAACTTGATCAAGTGGTTTAGTTTTTTCTTGCTATTGTGCAAAATCGTGTTCCTGAATACAGGAACTAAACAAAGCAAGAATTAATAAAACTACGCAGAATGTCTTCAAATAAATAAATAAATCTGTTTTTAGAGTCTACCCACTCAGTCACATAACTGATTTTCAGTGGGCGACAGTAAACCAAAGTGTCCAAGCCAACCCTGCAGACCCCGACGCAATCGATGAGTGAACGATAAGTCGATAACCAACCAAAGATCAATACTATTTTTAATTGAAATATAGCAATCAGTGGTATGGACAGTGCAAACACCCGCGGATCAACGCCAGAATCAACAAGGCCGATTAAGAACAACTTTAAATTTATTATGTGCCTCGTTGCTAGGACGGCTCCAAAGTCACCGTTTACAAATTCCTAAGATAAGAACTGATGGATTTAAGTCCAAATGAGAAGTTGAAAAACTTTTGAATTTAGTGAGAATCGAACCCTGGACGTTCTGTATTGGAAGCAGATACGCTAACCACAAGACCAACGAGCCACACGACGAGCCATTAGACTCGCGTTCACAAAGATCAGACATGGCGTTCTTGCATCGCATTGTAAATGGACATATTAGGTCCGACATTCTAGTGTCATTGTTCCCGCTCAGAGTTCCTTCTCGTTCTACTCGACTGTGTCACCTGTTTCATGTCCCGTTGTCTATCAACAACGAAAAGGTCATTCATTCGTATTCCTACAACTTTCAACTCCTTCCCACAACTTCCGATCAATTGACATTTTTTGCTAATGAATTTCGGCCTTTTTTATCATCAATTTGGCATCTTACAAATCATAAATCGGATCTTTATTGTTTTATTAATTGTTTTGTTCCTTTTTATACATGTCAGTAGGCTACTTTATAAATCATCATTCATCATCGTATAGATAATTCATTGTACATAAATGTTATTAACTATTGATTTGAAGACAAAGTTATTGTAATTGTTAACCAACTTTATGCTTACTGAAATGTTTATGTTATTGTTTTTATTACGTTTTTGTTTTTATAATATGATTTTAAATTTATTATCCTAGTACTTCAATGTAAAATGGCAGCAATGCTGTATTTGAGTGAACCAAAAAATAAATCAGTGAAGGTTATTCTAATCAAAACTAAAACTTCCAAATTTTAATAGAAATACCTCTTAGTGTAAATGAAGTTCCCAAATTTGTAACATCCGTTAGAGCACTAGCCTAAATAGTTATATTTTGAAGATGGTCAACTTGTTGATACAAGTAGCTTCCATATTTGTCCATGATAATGCAGAAATCTTCCCTCGAAACTCCACTGTCCATACTTACCATACAAGATCCCAATCATCAATTCACATCACATCACATAACTCAAGTAAATTTTCAAAAGGACCCATGTACTTAGCCTCAATAATATTCAACAATCTGCCCCTCCATGTTATAAATACCGTAAATGATACTAGTTTTAGAACTAAACTTAAGGCATTCCTACAGGAAAATATCTTTTACAATCTTGAAGATTACCTTAATTATTCCCATTCATTACGTCACCCACAATGATCAAATGCACCAACAATAATCAATCACTAATGCTAACTATTACTATAACTTACCATGGTACGAGAGATTAGATTATATTACATTATATTACTTTATTATTAATATCATTTACTGCATATTACCATTAATTTTATTTTTTTTTACATTGCCTAATTTATACTGTTGTAAATACAATTATGATGTAAACTAGCTATAGTTATTCACACTCTCTCTCTGAGAAGTATATCTTACCTAAAATGTATGATCAAAGTGAATAAATAAATATAAACTAAACTAAACTTTAAAGTGCAATTTTCCAGGTCAGTAAATCAGAAGTAGGCCTATGTGCTGTGATATCTGTTACCATAATATGAACAGCGTATAATTTCAAGGCAGAATATATGTTTTTAGTAATGTAACGTCCGTTACGTACGTACGGAATGCAACTACTAATTAAATTATTCGTAGTTCGTACTCACCACCAGACATTAAGATTCCAACAACTCATGCTAATGTGATGGCCAACATTATCTTCTAGTGAGTGAACCAGGGCGTGACCGTTCTCTGTCCTTCCACATCTGATGACTCCACATTGTAAACAGATCCACGGATTTATACTCAAAGCGCAATCTAGCAGGGGATGAAACAGGGGCTGTATTATATAGAGGTAGTGCAGTGTTCTTCTTGGGCATGGCGTAGAAACCGAGGGGGGGGGGGGCAAAATTAATGTGAGCTAAATATTAATCCTAGAATTTTCATAGTAATTATGCACATACATTTATACAAATTGAGTCACCTGTGGTAAAACAAATATGTTTGCCTGTAGGCTATGCTTCGTCATTAGGCCCTACATTTAAAAAATAGGCTGAAATTTACTAAAATTGTCCACTTTAACACATTCATTTTTTGAGGTTTTAGATCGCAGATAGTTGCTGTCAAACATCGTTTACAGAATCCAAGTAGGTACAGTTAAAACATGATGAAATAACTGTGGTATGGTGAATTTTGTTTTGCCCCAGACCGCAGCTGGCGACCACAAAATCTTCTAATAAATTCCCCCTAACTTTCAAAACGTTCCTACGCACCTGCCGTCCGGCATAGCTTTACACTACCGGTAATAAGGTTGGGTAGAAGGAAAAAGGAGTTCACAGGAATAGGTCCTTGGAAAAGGGAGAACTAGTTCTTTACGAGACAGGTAACTAGGAGGACTAGTTCAATTTTCCAGGAACTGTAACATAATTCATAGTCCTTTTTTTTAGTTAGAACTCGTGAATTTAAGGATAAAGAGTTCAAATTAAGTTTACTAATACAAGATGGAAGGCATTGTAAATACTCCATTTCCAGAATCTAAATTCGCCTTATTGTTTAAGTCTTGTCATTACGCCCATCCTGATTCCCTCAGTGTCAACCCCATCCCCCATGGGTTCTCACTGATTAGGATCGCATTGCCACTAACTTCACCCTTGATTTTGGAAGTTATTGGTTTGTTGCGTTGGTGTCTGTTCACCCTTTGTTTTGCGAAAAAAAGCGTGAATGCGTGCATCATCAACCAAAATCATTCAAATTGATTCACAGGTCGTGAAAGCCTAATACTCATCCATATATTTAATTCTCCAAATCTCAAAAGATGTTATGCATTCTTTGCAAAATTGGATTAAAGTAAAAATTTGGATACCTACATTGACCCTCGAAAATCTAAGAAGAACGGTTATTGAAAAAAGGAACTTTTTAGGAACTTAGTTCCATTTGGAAAGGAACTTAGGAATGCCCTAGTTCCTTTTATTTTAGAGGAACTTGGAACTGGAAAGAGTTTCATTTTCTTATGAGGAACTTGTAACTGGAACTAGTTCCATTTTTTAAGGAACTTACCCAACTCTGCCGGTACCTATCATTGTAATTAAGGGATTACGTAATATGAGAGAAATGGAAAATTGACAGAGGAATGGTGGAAGGACAGGAAAAAGTGGAGAGAGCTGGTAAGATGATGAAGGAGAAGATGAGGTGTCGAGCTTGGCAGGCCGGTGCTGATTCAGTGATTCTTTGTCATAAATAGCATTAGGGCCTACTTTAGGTTTAGGCAATACCGGTACCTACCTAGTAAATATTATATTAAGATTATAAACTGGTGGTAAGATTCCATTGCGATTGTACTGCCGTCTAGATGCAAATCTTAATGTACAGATGGCGGTTTGAGGCTAGCCAATTTTGAGGTTATGTTGACTAGGCCTAGTAGACCTACATTACAGTGGTAGGGTCACTCAGGGTGCCTAGGAATAGTGTTTACTGCAGTGTTACACTAATCTAGGAAGCTTCGCAAACGATTTTTCAGGCGCGTTGTTGGATGAGCGTAATTGTTTAAAAACAAAAAAAGCGTAAAATTGCGATTTTCATAACAAATAATTATTCGATTACGCTCAAATTTCACACAAATATATTAATAGTACAATCGGATAAAGCATGTAGGCCTAGGTGTTATAAGTCGAGGAAATTTTATTTCACACAAATTAATTAATTCATAAGATTAAGGTTCTGTGACAAAATTATTACAATCGAATAAAGCATGTAGGTGTTATATGTCAAAGAAATTTTTAAAATAAAAACAAATCGTAAAATTGCGATTTTCATAAGAAATAATTTTTCGATTACGCTCAAATTTCACACGAATATATTAATTCATAAAATTAAGGTTCTGTGAAAAAATCATTACAATCGGACAAAAGCATGCAAGTGTTATAAGTAAAAGAAATTTGAAAATTTGAAAAAATCGTAAAATTGCAATTTTCATGAGAAATAATTTTTTGATTATGCTCAAAAACGTGGCAGTTCTAAGTTCAGAGATTTCGAAGGTCTCCAGAAAATTTCATCGCAATTGGAGTATTGGTTTAGCCGGAATCGTGTTAGCAGACACACAAAAATACAAAAAAAAGAAAGAAAAAAAACATTCCAGATTTTTTTCTCCAGTGTAGTAGAATGGAATCTTTGCTTCGCTTGCTACGCTCATCCAATAAACTGATAAACACAGGCCAGTGACACAGGTGAACAAATCTACCAGTATTATGTTAAGTTATTTTGAATCTGCCGCTGATTAAAGACGTCGGAAATGAACTTCCGCCAATGTCACATCTCAACATTTGCCAGGTATGAATCAGCACTCTACGATAGTATACATAGAGCTCAGTGCTGTAGACAGACATAAGCCTAGGCCTACTATTAATAGGTTATATTAAATTATTAGTTGTGTTGTTAATTGTCTACTTTGCTCATATCCATTCTCACCTCGCGTACGGCATACTCTTCTGGGGTGCTTCCCCACACGCTAAAAGAATTTTTATCCTACAGAAGAAAGCTATACGCATACTTATGCGGGTCCCCAGACGGCACTCCTGCCGCGACCTCTTTAAACAGATAGGAGCCCTAACACTCGCCGATCTTCTAATACAGGTGCTGCTATCTTTGTTCGTCTGAATCCCCAGGTCCACAACCACCTAACCAGATCATCCCTACATATCCATCTCCCTGCCCTTAACCTGTCACTATTCTCCAAGGGTCCTCACTACCTATCATCCATCCTTTACAACAAACTCCCTGAAAAAGTACTGGCCTCGCCATCAGACACTACCTTCAAACACAACCTAAAATCTTTCCTCCTTGGCCACAGTCACTATTCTCTACAAGAATACTTATCCCCCACACCCGATCCTCCCTAAGTTCTTAAACCCACCATAACTGATACATATTAATTGTATTTGTATTTTAATTATTTTATTTGTCACATTTCACTGTATTATTTCAGTATTCTGTACAGCCTATAGTCATGCATGCAATTTATAATAGGCCATTGACCCACTCTGTTTCTCACTCTACCAAGACTGCTATTGTAGGAGACTTTTCTATTGTAGGCTACATATATATTTATCAATTATGTAACCATATATTAACTAATTCAATTATCTACCTAGCATTAGCCTATCTCTAGTTTACTTGTATTACCAAACTTGACGATGCCTATATTGTATTTTGTACTAATCTACAGGCTAATTCTTGACCTATTACTTAATTACTTATTACCGACAACCAAAACATGTTAGGCTACCTACAAATTAAAAAAAAGACATTACAAAATTATGATAACTTGCGGTATATTTTAAAACCACAATATTTCAAGAACTAGTTCTCTTTATCAAACGATGACATTTCTAAAACACACACAACAAAAATTAAAAGCAACAGCATAACTAGTACAGGAGGACAAAAACAATTGCCTGGCAAGAATAACGGGAATGAAGTTTAATCTCTTGTTAAAACTTAACTGATGCACAATAGGGCCTAAAGCTTCCGGTTCTCGTATCCCGGTAACGATATCGTGAACTTCGACAAGTTCTTGTCCAATCAGAATTAAGTTGTCCACGGCCTGTTTAAATAAATAAATAAATAAATAAATTGTATTTAGAGTCTACCCACTCAGTCATATATAACTGATTTTCAGTGGGGACAGTAAATCAAAGCGACCAAGCCAACCCTGTAGGCCCCGACGAAATCGACGAGTGAGCGATAACAACCAAAGATCAATATTTTTAATAGGAAATATAGTAATCAGTGGTATGGACAGTGCGAACACCCGCGAATCAACGCCAGAATCTACAAGGCCGATTTAGAACTCTGAATTTATTATTTGCTTCGTTACTAGGACGGCTCCAAAGTCACCGTTTACAAACTCCTAAGACAAGAACTGATGGACGTAAGTCCAAATCAGAAGTTAAAAATTTTCTCACTTTGGCGGGAATCGAACCCTGGACCTTCTGCATTGGAAGCAGGTACGCTAACCACAAGACCAACGAGTAACCAAAGTGTAGGCCTACACTTTTTTATTGGCTGATTGGTTGTTTACCTACACAAGTTAAATAAATAAAATAAAAATATGCAGAATAACAAATTAACAAACTATATTTAAAACACACTTAATATTTTATTTGTCCATGTCGGTTTGCTTCACAGGCTATGTGCATCAAAGCCCTAGGCCTATAGCGTTACTGTCTTCCCGCTGTCATTATCGTTACAGTTGTCGTCAATTGTGCATCAACCAGATGGGACGCTCTACAACAATAACGTGGGCGCGGCAACGGTATGGTAACAGAAATACTGGCAATGATTGCTCGGTAAATATGTTACTATAACCTCTGTAGGTCGCCAGTAGGTCTTTGACAAAATTTCAAAACCCAAACAAGCTAAACTGTAGGGCCTAGATCAAGGCTGTGTTGTATGTGAAATAAACCTT
The DNA here is from genome assembly GCA_024449915.1 of Sweltsa coloradensis. Taxonomy (NCBI): domain Eukaryota; kingdom Metazoa; phylum Arthropoda; class Insecta; order Plecoptera; family Chloroperlidae; genus Sweltsa; species Sweltsa coloradensis. The sequence goes on from JAMZAV010000652.1 coordinate 92,333, forward strand.
TGGTGGATATATCGTAGGGCCTACATGCAGCTACATAAGGAACAAAGTAAGATGATTGAAGTGTAAAACTGACGTAACATAGGCCTAGCAGTTAGCACACACACACTGGATAATGACAACGTCTGAAAAATGAAATTAGGCCTAGCTACGTTGGGCTAGACCTTTAGGTGGCGTGGCTAGGAATTCAAAGGCCTGGGTGTGAGCAACCAACAGGCTGTACGCCCGCCGAGCTTGTGGACGTAATTAAGTTCTCTGTGTACTTTCGTTATAGGGAAGTCGAACTTTCCGCCTAGTTGTAGTACGCCGCGCTAGTTCTAGGATATAATCGATAAAGAGCGCACCCAAATCCTTAAGTTATGCGCTCCTTTTGGCCGTCCGCCGTCGGACGGGCAAGCAACCAACAGGCTGTACGCCCGCCGAGCTTGTGGACGTAATTAAGTTCTCTGTGTACTTTCGTTATAGGGAAGTCGAACTTTCCGCCTAGTTGTAGTACGCCGCGCTAGTTCTAGGATATAATCGATAAAGAGCGCACCCAAAATCCTTAAGTTATGCGCTCCTTTTGGCCGTCCGCCGTCGGACGGGCAAGCAACCACAGGCTGTACGCCCGCCATCCCGGCGGACGTATAGACATGGCCCTTCTCAATAGGCTTACTTATCCCCTTTGCCCCTTCCTAGGCCGGTACTTCTTTGGCTAGGACGGGACAAATTTAGGTACTCTTGGCAGGTCCCAACTTTTATACACTAACGGAAAGGATTTCGGGTGTGCTCTTTTCGAAAATATCCTAGAACTAGCGCGGCGCACTGTAGCCAGCGGAAAGTTCGGCTAACCTAACGAAAGTAGTTTTGTAACGGAAAGGATTTAGGGTGCGTATGTTTTCATTGAAAAAAAAAGTTGGGACCCGCCAACTACAAGAGTGCCCAATTTTAAAACACTGATAGGCCTATTCCACAAAAAGCTTGAAGGTACGCAGGTGGCGGGGGCGCGAAGCGCGTATGTTTTACGCTTCGCGCCCCCCCCCCCCTCACCTGCGTACCCAAGCTTTTCCAGCAAAAACAGTGTTTTAAAATTGTCCCGTATTAGTCATGACTAATCTTTACCTAGGCCTACGCCCCTGTGACGGAAGTAGGGGAAAAATAATCTTTTTGTATGCTTACTGTGGTTGCCCTTAGGCCTACTGTTGGGCTTGTTACCTCGCTGCCACTCAATTTTCTAGCAAACCAATCCTATCTTTACGAAGTGATCCCAAAATGTTCGGTACTTATTCGGCTAGGGGGGTCCAACTTTTATATACACTGTAAGGGAAAAAGGATTTAGGGTGCGCTCTTATCGATTATATCCTAGAACTAGCGCGGCGCACTGTAGCCAGCGGAAAGTTCGGCTAACCTAACGAAAGTACACCTTTAACATAAGTAGTAACAAGGCAATATAGCAGTGTTAACAAGGTATATAAAAGTTGGACCCCCCTAGCCGAATAAGTGCCAAATGTTCAAGGTCACAAATACACCGGCCCATGTGCAAGCACTATGTACACAGGCCCACAAGCACACTTATTGCGTGCTGTTTTGTATATATCTTACCATTGCAACGCCATAATGATAATGATCTGATCTTTTGTCTTGCCAAGAATTTATGAAAACTTGTAGCCTGAATGCTTCCTAAAAGATGCGTACAAGAACTCATTTTTCGATAACTGTTGCTCTGTCTTCCCTGTGATATTGTGCAGTCCAAGGAGGTCCGTATGGCAAGTGCAGCGCAGCGCAGCCGCGTTCGAGTGTTGTTGTTGTGGTGTTGTGCAATCCAGTGTTGCCAGATCCAAAATGTAAATGGCTTTGCAGGCCAAAAATCATGTTGTTGTTGTTGTTGTTGTTGTTGTTGTTGTTGTTGCTGTTTCTTCTAGCGGTGGTGAGAACCCTTCCGCTGGTTGATTTACTGCTGCTCGGACTTTATATTTTTCTTCCCGTTTTGGCGACGAATTTTGAAATTTCTTTGACGGAGTTGAGAGTTAAATTGGAGAGGATTTCCGCTGATGGAATTCACTCTAAAATTCTGGTACACACAACGCCATCTACCAGTATCAGGAAGAACAGAAACGGAACTTGTTTATCGACCCCAAGGGAAGAAAAGTAAATTTTGAAAATAAATGGCATTCCGAATAGACTTTTGCACTGGGTTGATGATTTTTATGTTTTGTTAATGTTTAAACCTAGGCTGTGTGACTTTATTACAAACTGCCATCTGCCCGTAGCACCCAGGAAATACGCCAGGTTCAACTTGCTGGCGGGAGCTCGGTTGAGGATTTGATCAGTATGTCAATCAACTATTCATTCAAGCAAATCAATAATTTAATCAACCAAATAATGGTAACTTAGGTTAGGAGGCCATTCACGCAGTAAATCAATTAATAATTCAATGAGGTTATCATGTATTATGTATCTAATGTCTTGTATTATTGACATTTTTAATTGTATAGGCTATACTCTACATTGGAACATATTGGTATTATTATGACGTGTGCCACACAATGTTTTCGTAATAATTACACAAATAAAAATGAAATAAAAAAAATGAAAATGTCAATTTGCGAGGGTGCAAAGCGACTGATTCACTATTTGTCTTTGATTGTCAAGCCATTGAGTAACTTTCTCCTTGGCATTTTCTATTTATTTCGTATCTAGGTGCCCGTTGGGCGGCGCAGCCAAGCCGTGGCGCGCTACACTCAAGTTAGTTAGTTAGTTAATGTTGTTTTAGGGCACTCAACAGTAGAGGTTATCAGTGCCCATGTCAATTGTATCGGAATCTTCCAAATTTTCTTTTTCCATATTGTGGATTACCACCATGTTTTCTTCTTTCCAATGGGAGGAACGTAAGGGAAGACGAGGGGGGTTAATGGGAAGGAGTGAGGATGTTGGATAGGATGGGTTAAACTGGGTGGGAACGGAGGAGTGCTCGTTGCAGAGAGGGCCGGCAAGTATGGAGACGAAAAAAGTGAAAGAAGAAAATAAATATGAGTAAGGCTGTGTGAATGAAAAAGGTGTGATAAAAAGTTGCGCGAGAGCTCTCTTTGCAACACGCACCCCAACCGGCCAGAGCTCGCCTTTAGTTTTGGGGAATACACTACTCCCCTACTCACAGGCCAAACCACGGGAAGGTAGCGAGTTGGACTTAGAAGGCCCTACACACTCAAGCACCTATACAGCAAGCATATTTGGGGTGATTTCGAGGTGTTACACAGCCGTCATAAAACGTGATGTGAACTTGAAAACTATCACTAGGAAGCTTCGCAAACGCTTTTTCAGGCGCGTTGTTGGATGAGCGTAATTGGTGCATTGAGCTGCCATGTGTTATGCGGATTTTCTGTTGTTCTGTGAAAAAATCATTACTAAGTCGAATTTTTTTTAAAAATTAAATTAAATTAAATAAAAAACTAACTTAAAATTTTTAATTAATCGTATTTTTTTTTAAATGCAAAATTGCAATTTTCATAAGAAATAATTATTCGATAGCGCTCAAATTTAACACGAATATATTAATTAATAAAATTAATTTTCGGTGAAAAAATCATCACAATAGGATAAAGCATGTAGGTGTTATAAGTCAAAGAATTGTTTAAAAAAAGAAAAAACGTAAAATTTGATATTCATGAGAAAACTTTTTCGATTGCGCTCAAATTTCACACGAATATCTTAATTCATAAAATTAAAGTTCTCTGAAAAAATCATTAAAATTGGATAAAGCATATAGGTGTTGTAAGTCGAAGAAGTTTTTTAAAAATCGAAAAAATCGTAAAATTGCGATTTTCATGAGAAATAATTTTCCGATTGCGCTCAAAAACATGGCAGTTCTAAGTTCAGAGATTTCGAAGACCTCCCAAAAAAATTTCATTGCAATTGGAGTATCGGTTTAGCCGGAATCGTGCTAACAGACACACAAAAATACAAAAGAAGAAAAAAAAAAACATTCCGGATTTTTTTCTCCAGTGTAGTGAAATGGAATCTTCGCTTCGCTCGCTACGCTCATCCAAAAATCGAGGGGATTTAGGTACCTAAAAACACATGCCAAATTTGGTTGGGGTACGAGTATTCCTTCTTGGTGAAAAAATGGCTTGAAACATGCTCAAAATAAAAAATAAAAATCTTCGCTTGCTGGGCGGCTTGAGATGTCTCGCAGAGAAGTGGCCACAATAACTTATTTCTAATCTGGTTATGTCTTTTTGTTGTGAGCGATGACTGGATTTGGTGCAACCGTGTCTCTTGTTTGTTTTTTGTTGTTTTAGAAACAAGAAATTTCAATCGAAATATATTGTGATTGAAAGTCTTTCCAAATTATTGCAATAGAATAGAATTTGGTACTGCCAATCGATGTGTTTAACATATTATTACAACAGTACGGTATGAAGATGCATTACAGCTATGCAACTTTTTGTAAATTAAATCTTGTATCACTTGAATACCGACGCAGTTGCATACTGAATGATCTCGTGTTTTTATATAAGTAACTTCACTTCCTTATGACTTAATTTTAACGTTTCATCAAGACAAACATGAAAGCTACAAACTTTTCATCTTCCAAGAAGCAACAACACTTTTACTTGAACGTAGGCCTACTTACAACCAACTTGTTGCCATCCGTCCATCCAGATCGTGAGCAAATCAATTAATAAGTCAAATTGTTAACAATCCAAAAATGCAGAAAATACAATTTGCTTTCAGTCAGTCTTGCACTCAGCTTGTTAAGACGACAATCCGCCAAACATAAAAAAGAAAAGTAACTTATTTAGAAATACAATAATTGATTTAGTAATTAATATTTTAATTGATGAATATTCAAAGGAAAGAATTTTTAAAAAAATATTATGAATTGCAGCCTAATTCGGATACACGGAAGTGTGTACTTCACCCCCTTGACACGGTGAGTGAGGGGAGGGTGACTCTGCCCCCTCCCCCCCCCTAGACTCGCGCGCCGTCTGTTGTTGTGACGACTGATGCAGCTTCCGTGTTTTCGTCAAAAATATCACAGCTTTCCTTATCATCGACACCTCTCTCTCTCGCACATACGTACGCGAATTACAAGAGAGGAGAGAGGTGGACACTGGACCGTGATGTTATGACCCCTTCCCCCTGACGCGAGGATTTTCAATTAGGGGGGGGGGGGGGGGGGGGGGGAGAGACGAAATTCAAAGGTGGCTATACGTCAATTCGTGAACATAGACTTTGTCTGACTTCAGCTGAATCTGAAAGGGTTAATAGTTTGGGGTGGGTTACATTTATTTATCTGATAGGACGTATAAATACATTCGTATTTAGAGTCTACACTCTCAAGACACAGACATTTTCAGTGGGGACATTACATTTAAAGCAGACCAAACCAACCCTGTAGGCGCCGACACCATCGACGAAGCTGGACACGATTCCACCAACGGACAGTGCCAGAATCAACAAGGCTGATTCGGAACAACATTATAATTTATTATTTGCCTCGTTACTAAAGGACGGCTCCAAAGTCACCGTTTACAAATTCCTAAGCCATGAACTCTGATGGAATTGAGACCACATCAGAAGTTACAATACTTCTGCCTATAGTGGGAATCGAACCCTGGACCTTCTGCATTGGAAGCAGAGACGCTTACTACAAGACCAACAAACCACACATGATGGAGCATCGAGCGTGTGAAGTGTATTGTTATTAATTACATTCATTACTGTAACTGTTTCATAAATTACAATCATGGTAATGAACGAGATACAATATTCAGTTATTTTTATTTTTCGCACAAAGTTTAACTAAATCATTTCCAGACGAAATATTAACTTGAATATTCACCGGTTCATGGACTAAATCATTTCCAGACGAAATATTAACTTGAATATTCACCGGTTCATGGACTAAATCATTTCCAGACGAAATATTAACTTGAATATTCACCGGTTCTTGGAAGGTCAAATCTTACACGAAATGTACAAACCACAACACAAAAAGTATTTCTGCTCGGCCAACACACAAATGTTCTTGAGGTGAGGTGATTACAGGTTAAAATTCTGGGTGAGCAAAGCGAAGACTTCAATTTAACTTACCCCGAGAAATGTAACTCGTTCTTTTTTGGTCTGTTTGTTCGCTCTTTACCGGGAAAACGGCATATGGATTGGGCAGATGGACAGAAATAATCACCCAAAAAAGATCACCCATCAACGCGACTGGAAAATGCGTTCGCGAAGCGGCCTAGTAAAATTTATGTTTTTTGTTTTTAATCTAGTGGTGTGATATAAGCAGGCGTCATCCGTATAGTTGCATGGACTTACACTTGAGAGAGGCGGCATTAGTTTGATAGGCCAACTTGAACGTTGTTAGAAGGTTCACGCGGTTATATCTATAGTGGTCCCAACAAAAGAATGCAGATGACTCGAAATTGTTTTCCCAACATATTTATTTATTTATCTTTATACACCAAAATGAGCTTACGCTCTTTACAATGGCAACAACTTAGTCAATTCTATTCACGCTAGCTCAGCGTGGATCTTGCACACGGAGGAACTCTGTGATCTAGCACAGATAATTTTTGCTTGCGTTAGTAAAATATATTTTTCTTTCATACACAAAGGCGACATTCCTTCTACCGCACATTCATTCTGCATTCTTTCGTAGGAGCAAGTATAGCTGTTTCAATTACTTTTTAACACCACCATTGGTTAGTGTGTGATTTGTATCCAGGACTTACATGACGTCAGCTAACGAATTATTGGGATTTCGTTGATAAGCGAATTTAAACACATACTCCCAAATAAATTATATCAATCAAAGAGACTTGTAGTGGTATAGTTGTTAAAACAATAACCTTTAGGTCCTGAATTTCAATGTATAGTTAAAATAATCTATCTGCCGTGGTCCGGCCTCTAAGTAAATACTTACTGGGCTTCTGATTTGTGGTTGCCATAGTGATAACAAGTTATGTGGCAGTTAAATTTACTTGCGGTGCACTTTAACTGTACATTGAAATACCGGGCCTTAGTTCCCTTCAAAGTAGAGCTTGGCAAACAAACATATCGATATGCGGGAAATATTTTCGAAATCGATCGATATTTTGACCATATCGAATCGTACAAAATAGTAGAGGTGCTGGGTCACTTTTCCAATTTTAAAGTTTTTATTCCGACAGTAGAACAATATACAAGTACAGGTGATACAAGTCAAAGTAAATCACAGATGATCAGTAAAGATTGGATAATAATTATATCATAAAAATAATAATAACATAATAAAATATAGATAAATTTCAAGGTCATGAACATATAATTACTTTGATTAAACGTATGTGTGTAAACACTGAAGTGCATTGTTCGGCGATACGCTTTCAATCAACCTTGATCTTTACATTAGGCCTACTATTGTAAGACCGTGCTAACACAGGGTGACAAACCTTGAGCGCAAATTGCCGTGATAAAAAAGAAAAAAATCTTGTAAGAAATATGCATACATTAAATACCTTTATCTTAATGGACATTCAAAAAGGTATTGCACAGTTATTATTATTATTATTATTATTATTATTATTATTATTATTATTATTATTATTATTATTATTATTATTATTATTAATATTCGTATATTAATCCCATTTAATTTTTAAGTAAATTAGAACGTTTACCGGTACACAATTACACATTACACAAACGTGACGAGCGTTATTTTTAACTACATGAACAGTAGAGGAATGGTCTGGACATTTATTCCAGAAATATTAAAACAGGTTAACTTTAAAAACTAAGCCTAGCATTGGCAGCTCACTTTTTACTGTGCATTCGAGACATGACACTGAAGTAGGAGTAACCAGAGTGAACAATCTGAAAAGAAAATCAGAATCAACATACAAGGTTATAATATCATTTGGTAAGTATGCATTATTGATATACGTAATATACCTTTGAAAAAAGTGTGTTTCAACTAGAGATTAAGGTCTGCAGGTATAAGGAGCACACAAGAATGTAGAATATATCTATCTAATAGTCCCTTGACTCATCTTTGATAATCTCGAAACCCTCCAATTTATGTTTGCTTGAATCCATTTCCCTTTCATTTACATAATTTAACTTTTTAATGCTCTTAAATGTTAACAGTTTTAACTTTTAAGACATATGTTTCACTGAAATTTAATTATTACAAAAATATTTTTGAACGCAAAAAAATTATTGAGAACTAAAATTTTAATAAAATAATTTTTAACACTTCTGATTCAATCAGTGTTTAATTTGTATTGAAAAAGGTAGTGGTACGCTATCATGCGACTTTATATCTATGATTGATTGATTTGTCTGTAATGTTGGCAAGCTAATGAAGCTATAGATGTACCAACTCCACTGTGGCCCGCGCCATTACGTGCGCGCGCATCCGGGCCAAGCTCATTCTCGGTTTTATAGGGGAGCTCCGTAGATACGGGCGCCGTACGGCTCAGTTCTTGTCGGCAGACGGGAGAAACACATCGCCCCAATGAGCTTACGGTGAGGAAAGGGATATTACCTCGCCGTTTTCTCCACCGATCACTCGCGTTGCGCGCGTATTCTCTCATCACCTACCTTCAAATCAACTTGGAATCGTCCGATTTGGTCTGGCCTTTGAGGCGTTGGTGAGAGAAAGGCTAGAGGTCAGAGCTATATTCTGACTAGAGGTTCTATTTTGACCGTTCACGTGGATTAATAAAATCTCTTGTTATTGAAATCTCAGTTAAAAGAGATTGAAATATTAAATGGCTTACCGTTCTAAACATCGCCATATTAAACGGTAGGAATCCCAAAGCCGTCAGTTCAACTTGTCTTACAGCCCGGGTCATGATGATTAGCACGTTGCGCTTGTAAGAAGGTGTGGCTTGAAACCAGTCGCTGAAGTAGGCGGAGTCACACACTTCTTCACTCTAAAACAAGACGCATTAAATCATAAGTTTTATTTGCCTTGGGTCATGATGATTAGCACTTTACGCAACAACACGGAACGACAACGAATCACAAGCAAGAATACGACTGGTAATTGTAGTAAACTAAAGGGCACATAACTAATCATTATAATATATTGTCATACATTGTCAGATAGCTCTTGTGATACATGAGATTGATTCGGGAGGTTGTCAGATCGATGCTTGCTATCAATCCTTAGTAAAAAAAGATCCTAGTCTTCAAGGGATTGAGTCCTATTAGAAAGCTTTTGTACATCTCTTCACAACTATCTACACCCGTCCATGTTACTCACGCTTAAAGTGAGGCGGATTATCCCAGTCACCTACGAAATAAAACAACTTTTTCTACATTTGGACTTACAAGTAAACCTATTGTAATTTACCTTGGCAGCCAGTGTACTTGAGAACCAGCACGGCAGGAACAGATGAATCACTATGAGTCCCAAGAAGGTTAACCAGATGAAGAACTTGGTGCTCGAATCAGGGATCTGAAAACATAAGGTTTTTCTTTCATACATGGTGCGGGTGCTTATGACAAAAGTTCATCATTTTGAGCATAACTTCACATTTTGAGTTTGAGTTCGAGCAATATATTTATCTTTGTGTAAGTACTTTATTCACCCTTCTATGGTGCTCCCCTTCATCTTTACCATACATGATGAGATCATTTAGGTGAGACAGCACACTTCCTTCGCCTTTAAAAATTTGCACCTTCTTGTTAACTTCTGGTGCGGACGATATCCCAAATGGTAACCTATTATATGTAAATCTCCCGAAATAAGTAATGAATATTTTGAGTATTAATGATTCTTCTGCCAATGGCACTAGCAAAAACCAGATCTGGTATCAACTTTGGTGAATACGTGGGAATCCTTAAGTTTTCCAAGGAAAACTTATTTCAGGCATACCAATTCTTATCAAGTACTAATGTGGCCATTAAATTCACAAATATCCAAACATTTTTTTTGACTAACAACGTCCTCATTTTAACATCAACCCAAACAATTAGTTAAATTTACCCCAGCATCTAATTCTGCAACTTATGGTATAACATGTTTTCTTTACTAAACGGTTACAATGAACAGAATGTTTTGCAACTTATTGATAATTCTTTTTCCTTAATAAAATAAATATTTTACATTATTGTATACAAATAACAGGGAAATGTATTTATTTGTGTCTCACCGTGGCTACTTGGAACAAAGAGATGCAGGTAGATACAGCGCCGACTAGAAGTTCACAAAAGAGAACTATTTGTATCCTTGCTTGAAAAAAGTTAGAAAACCTGTAGAAAAAATTAACATTTCATACTTTATTTGAAACATTACGTAATATATGCGTACATTCAAAATTGATAATTGTAAGATCAGAAATGCTACCATAATCTAATGTACCATTAAGCAGAACCAACCATAAGAGCGGATAAAGATTTTATTTTCAGGTTAATTATGATCATTCAAAGGTTGTTTACTATTTAATTAACCACTTAACCAAACATCATTGTATTAATTGATATTTTCTTACCTCAAGATTTCTTGATGAAACTTGGCACAGTTTACAAGATGTTGCCCCATAGCAATGTCCATTTTGCGCTTGTCTTCAAGAACCCTCCGTATAGCATTTTTCCAAGTGCTCGTACAGTTGGGAGAATTTCTCTTCACTATGCTTTGAACATTAAGTACAGGGATTTTAATTCTTTCCGACGAATTTCGTTTTGGAACTTGTTGCTCTCTAGAGCATCGCGCAGGTTCTTGAACTGTACCTGGTCTGGTGTTGCAATGCACCTTACTTGCATGGAGTGAAACGTACTCGCCTTCATTCACAGTTTCATCGTGGGTGGAACGTGGTTTCTGCAGCAGCATCGCATGTGCATATTCACGCACGTGCAGCAGTCTGTGTTGTAGAATACTCATCTGACAGGCGAAGTAGATGAGAGTGGCAGCAACCCAGGTATCAGCAGCGCCTCGTATTGCAGATATTATTAACCCCATTAAGAAAGTGAGTAGATAGAAAAACTCATAGACGGGCGTCTCCAGCGCAGGGAACGGGAAGCGAAAGTTTGCAGGAAACCTACGTGATGTATCAAACAACGGCTCAAGTGAGTAGACAAATCCTTGGATGAAGTAGATGACATGAATGATGACAGTCACTCGATGAACTAACCGTCGGTGGTGTTTGAAAATAGAGAGTTCCGCTTTACCTTTCAGTTCGTTGGCAAAACTATCCATTCGGTTTGATATCTCAAGTAGGATATTGATTTGGAATGTGGAGATGCACAAAGCAATGGTTGATTTCATCAGTTCGATGAAGATGAACACAGCCTCCGACAATAGTTCATAGTCGCCCATCTTTGTTGCCATATCGTAGAAGGAGAAGACAAATTGAATGGTACTACCTAACAGTCCAAGGTAAGGCAGAACCCTTGCACACTTTGTATAACGCGTTTCTTTACTTCGTTGTATAGGCCACATGCCGAAAAACTTCATATACGAAATCGTATAGTTAAAACAATAATTAATATAAGTACTCTTAGTTAAAAACGCATCCATGTCAAGTTTCATATACATTTTATAAGACTGATACTGTTGCTGATGTCAAAGTAACTTATTGCTCAAGTGCTAGCCCGATTTCTACTGCTAGACAAAATGGCGTGTACCTAAGTATAAGCCAAGTAACACCTAGGTAAATATAACCCTATACTTAGACGTGTATTTCAAACAGCTGCCTCCTGAAATATGCATTTATAAGCGGTTACACTTTCGTCCTAAGAATACTGGCTAAGTTTGTATCACGCACAGTTCATTTAACAATCGATATCTTAGTCCCAACGATCATTTTAGTCACACTAAACGATCGAAAGCAATAAGAATTGAATGAATACTTTCATATCTTAAAAACTGAACAATTTGTAAAAAGTATAGCACAATGTCATTACTCTTATATTAATCCCATTACATTTGAATGTAAGATAAAACATTACCCTATACATTACACACGATTGCACAAAGATGACGGGTTTGTTATTTGTAAACAACTGAACGGTAAGCAGAGTTGGGGAGTAACTTAACGAAAGTAACGCGTTAGCGCTAACGCGTTAGTTTTTTAGTAACTTTTAGGGTAACGCGTTATTTTTTCAAAATCGGTAACTTTTTAAAGTAACTGATATTTATTTTCAGTAACTTTCAAAAAACGTTAAGTTGAAAGTTACTTTTGTTTTGCAGCCTGTACTTCATAGAAATGACCATTGCATTCATGAGGATATATCTCGAATCCGGTTTTCCCAATAATGCAATGTTTTTATAAGAGGAATTCTTGTCAAAGTCTCGTTTCCGAGGAGAAATTCTCGCATCAGCCGTCCGGTAGGGATCCTAGCATCACGTGCGGCAGCAAGATTGCTTACTCTGGTGACATTTTTGTTTCAACTTTCAATCGCAAATTTGCAGAGCCCGTGTTTCCTCTAGGGTCAAATCGTCATAAAGTGTTGTGCGTTCCATTCAGTGTTCTTCGTCCCGTTTGTGTTTTAGCCTGCGTTTTTCTTGTTATCTTATCATTAATTAATTATATTTTTATTCCCTTTCACTCATCACTGTTACTGTTCGTGTTAGTCTGCAGTCTGCTATAGTGTGTAGTGTAGTGTTCTGTTCTGTGTTAGATTGGATTTTCGTGTGTTATAAATACGTACGTACGTAATTACGTTACGCGTTTTTGCCGTAAAACTAACTTTTAAAAGTTACTTTTTATGGTAACTTAACTTTCAAGTTACTTTTATTTGAACTAACTTTAACTTTAACTAATTACTTTTAAAGTCAACTAACTTAACTTTTAAAAAGTTACTATTTTTGGGTAACTTCCCCAACTCTGACGGTAAGGAATGGAGGTCCTGCACAATTGTACATTAATGTTCCTGAAACAGAATATTAATGGTAGATGTTATAATAAATTTAAAAACTAATCTTAAAGATTTTAAGTCTAATACTCACACAAAGAGTGCATGCTAGACTAGGATTGCCTTGGCCCCTTATCTTTTATTGTGCATTCGAGACATGACATTGTAGTAGGAGTAACCAGAGTGAACAATCTGAAAATAGTATCAACATAAAATACAAAGTTAGGAGTGTATTATTGAACAACGTCATATATCTAGCAAGAATCAATCTATTTTCACACTGTTATGTTGGCAACACCACAGTGGCCCGCGCTATTACGTGCGCGCAAGGAGGAATGAATAATGTAAGGAGGCAGCATGGCGTCATGAAAACCGCAGCCACTTTGAACGTTAATGGTGGTCGGCGAGAGCCTCGAACCCAAAGTAAGGTCGTCTGTATTGTCAAAGTTCACTTTTGACCTATGAACATTCCAAAACAAACACACATGAACAAAAATTACATTTCACCAATTTATTATTCATTCTCATAATAATACAAGAGTTATTATCTATCTATTAAATATAATACCTGCTGTTTCAATGCTGCCATTTGAACATGGCGCCGCCGATGGTAGTTGCTGTATAGGTCGGCATTTAACTAGAAGCAGTGAACTGCGAAAAATTTGATATTTTGGTCGGTCGAAGTGGAATTGGTAGCCACCATGTTGGTTGGCATGAAACGAAAAGCAGCATATACTGCTAAAAACTCGATCAAAGACGTTCAAAACGGCCAAGTTCATTTGTACAGCCACAGATAGCGCATGCTGTCTCCTTACATTATTCTTACCTTCTTGCATGCGCGCGCCTCCGGGCCGAGTTCATTCTCTGTTTCAGGGGAGTTCCGTAGATACGGGCGCCAACGGCTCAGTTCTTGTTGGGAATGCAAAAACAGAAACAATAAGAAGTTATTGCATTTAAAGGGAATTTAGTAATTACTTGGAGTAAGAGGCTAATAAACTCACCTGTCAACCTGACAGCACGCTTCAAATAAATTGGTCTACAAATCGCTGCAACCTACTTTAACATACAAACTGACCTATTCAAGATGGCTTCTAATTGGCATGCCAATGGACCAATGACTGGGGATCCAGCCTACTATAGACGTTAAATATCATTGGCTTAAACTCGCTATGTGACCTCACTGCCACGACCTTATTTTTTTCTCTGAAACGCGAACAGGCTCATGACCTACATTCAAGTCATCTTAGACTCGTCCATTTTTGCCAGGGCTTTTGTGGTGTTGGTGAGAGAGAGAAACAAGAGGTCAGTGCTATATCATGGATAGCTATTCTATTTTTACGTTCACGTGCATTAGTAAAAGCTCTTGTTTTTTAAAAATCTCAGTTAAAAGGGATTGAAATATTAAATGGCTTACCGTTCTAAACATCGCCATATTAAATGGTAGAAATCCCAAAGCCGTCAGCTCAACTTGTCTTACAGCCCGGGTCATGATTACAAGCACGTTGCGCTTGTAAGAAGGCGGGGCTTGAAACCAGTCGCTGAAGTAGGCAGAGTCACATACTTCTTCACTCTAAAACAAGACGCATTATCATAAGTTTTCACTTTTCAGAACTGACAATGAATCACGAATATGAATATGACAGAGGAATTGTAGCAAACTAAAGGGAATGCACCCAGTCATTAATCATTATATATTGTCATGTCATACACTGTCAGATAGCTCATGCGATACATGAAATTGATTTGGGAGGTTGTTGATCGATGCTTGCTATCAATCCTTACTAAAAAAATATCCTAGTCTTCAAAGGATTGAGTCCTCTTAGAAAGCGTTGGTACATATTCTCTTCACAACTATCTACCCCCGTACCATGTTTCTCACGCTTAGAGTGAGGCGGGTTATCCCAGTCACCTACGAAATAAAACATCCTTTTCTACATTTGGACTTACAAGTTTTGTTATTTACCTTAGCAGCCAGTGTACTTGAGAACCAGCACGGCAGGAACAGATGAATCAATATGAGTCCCAAAAAGTTTACCCAGATGAAGGACTTGGTACTTGAATCTGTGATCTGAAAACATATGATTCTTCTATCATACACGGTGCGGGTGCCAATGACAAAAATGAATCATTTTGACCATAACTTCACGTTTCGAGTTTGAGTTCGAGCAATACATTTATCTTTGAGCAAGGACTTTATTCACCCTTCTATGGAGCTCCTCTTCAAATTTTCCATAAATAATAAGATTATTCAGGTGAGACAGCACACCATCTTCGTCTTGAAAAATTTGCACCTTCTGGTAAACTTCTGGTGCGGACGATATCCCAAATGGTAGCCTATTATATATAAATCTCCCGAAAGGGTTATTAATGTTTTGAGTATTGATGATTCTTCTGCCAGTGGCACTAGCAAAAACCAGTGCTGGCATAAACTTTGGTGAATACGTGGGTATCTTTAAGTGTTTCCCATATCAATTGTTTCTAAGTGCAAATGTGGCAATTGAAATTTCTCAAATACCTTAACACTTTATTTTTATTTTATGTGTATCCTAACTAACAACGTCTTCCTTTTAACATCAAACCATTCATTTTGTCTTCCCCAGCATCTTATCCTTATAGGAACTTAGTGTTTAACATATTTTCCTTACTAAATGGTAACAATGAACAGAATATTTTGCCACAGATGGATTATTCTTTCTGCTTGACAAAATTAATATTTCACATTATTTATAACAGATAATACGGCAATGAATTAATTTGTGTCTCACCGTGGCTACTTGGAACAAAGAGATGCAGGTAGATACAGAGCCGACTAGAAGTTCAAAAAAGAGAACGACTTGTATCCTTGCTTGAAAAAAGTCACAAAACCTGTTGACAAAAATTATTATTTCATACTTTATTTGAAACATTAAGTAACATAGGCCGACATTCAACTGATATTTGTACGATTAGCAACAGGACCATAACCTTGAGGCCCTTAAGCAGAACCAACTATAAGAGCGGATTCAGATTTTTTAGGTTAATAATGAACATTTGAAGGTTGTTTGCTATTTAATTTACCTCTAAATAAAACATTGATTGTAATTCTATTTGTCTTACGTCAATATTTCCTGATGAAACTTGGCACAGTTTTCAAGATGATTCCCCATAGTGATGTCCATTTTGTGCTTGTCTTCAAGAACACTCCGTACAGCATTCTTCCATAAGCTCTTACAGTTGCGAGAATTACTCTTAACTAAACTTTGAGCATTTAGTACAGGAATTGTTATAGTTCCTTCCGATTTTCGTTTTGGAACTTGTAGCTTTCTAGAGCATTGTGCAGGGTCTTGAACTGTACCTGATCTGGTGTTACAATGCTCCTTACTTGCATGGAGTGAAACATACTCGCCTTCATTCACAGCTTCATCAAGGGTGGAACGTGGTTTCTGCTGCAGCATCGCATGCGCATATTCACGCACGTGCAGCAGTCTGTGTTGTAGAATACTCATCTGACAGGCGAAGTAGATGAGAGTGGCAGCTACCCAGGTATCAGAAGCGCCTCGTACTAAGGTTATAATGAGCACCATCAACAAACAGAGTAGATAGCAAAACCCGTAGACCGGCGTCTCCAGCACAGGGAACGGAAAGCGAAAGTTCGCAGGAAGCCTACGTGATGTATCAAACAACGGCTCAAGAAAGTAGACCAACCCTATGATGAAGTAGATGACATGAATGATGGCAGTCACTCGATGAACTAACCTTCGGTGGTGTTTGAAAATAGAGAGTTCCGCTTTACCTTTCAGTTCATTAGCGAAACTATCCATTCGGTTGGATATCTCAAGTAGGATATTTAGTTGGAACATAATGATACACAAAGCAATGGTTGATTTCATCAGTTCAATGAAGATGAACACAGCCTCCGACAATAGTTCATAGTCGCCTACCTTTGTTGCCATATCGTAGAAGGAGAAGACAAATTGAGTGGTAGTTCCGAACAACATAGCATAAGGCACAAATATTGAGTACTTAGAAAAACGGTTTCTTTCACTTTTTGATACAGGCCAAAAGCCAAACATCTTCAAATATAAAATCGGATAGTTAAAACAATAATTGACATAAATACTTTTAGTTGAAGACGCATCCATTTCAAGCACACTTTATAAGACACTGTTGCCAACAGTAAATTAGAAATATTTGAAAACACTTCTTGTTTCAGCCTGTGTCCGTTTTCTACTGCTCTACTTCTTCTGGTACCTTTACTACGTATGTTTCACATACGTGAATCACTTTACTATATACTTAAGCGTTTATTCCAAACAGCTGCCTTCTTAAATATGCATAGAGTGGTTCTTTTGATGTCCGAAGAAGCGAAGAATACTGGGTAGGGTTCCATCACGCACAGTTCTTTTAACAATCGATATCTTCATTTATTTATTTTGTATTTATTTATTTAACGTCAGTCCTATTTAGTCTCAAAACTGATTTACAAAGAAGGACAACTAAATAAATCTTATTTTAAAGATGCAGATAAAAAATGAACTACTACATTTTAAAGTAAATATTTGATATAATAATATAACAATAACAATGCATTACAACACAACAATTTTGGTAATAAATTCAAAAATGATATTAAATGCAATTAATTAACGAACCAAATATAAAAAAGGGATTGGAAAAAATAGTAGAAAAGAAAAAGAAGGAAAACACTGATTTAATAGACCGATCAATGTAGTCACAGTAAACGTGTCGTTATCCCCCAAATAAAATATGTATCATTTAATTGGATGAGCGTAGCGAGCGAAGCGAAGATTCCATTTCACTACACTGTAGAAAAAAATCCGGAATGTTTTTCTTTTTTTCTGTTTGTATTATTGTGTATTTGTTAACACGATTCCGGCTAAACCGATACTCCAATTACGATGAAATTTTACAGAGACCTTCGAAATTCTCTGAACTTAACTGCCACGTTTTTGAGCGCAATCGGAAAATTATTTCTCATGTAAAATTGCAAGTTTAGGATTTTTTTCGATTTAAAAAAAAATTATTCGACTTATAACACTTACATGCTTTATCCGATTTTTATGATTTTTTCACAGAACCTTAATTTTATGAATTTATATATTCGTGTGAAATTTGAGCGCAATCGAATAATAATTTCTTATAAAAATCGCAATTTTTTTTTTTTTTTTTAATTAGTACGATTAATTAAAAAAATTTAGAAGTTAAGTTTATTTTTTTTTTAATTTAATTTAATTTTAAAAAAATCTTCAACTTGTAATGATTTTTCACATAACAACAGAAAATCCGCATATCACATGGCAGCTCAATGCACCAATTACGCTCATCCAACAACGCGGCGGGACTTAAGCGTTTTCCTAGTTAATGGAAACCATGGTAAAGTAAGAGATCTACCACAGGGGGGAAACGTAGAAACTGAACCAATATAATATTATGTTGATTTTCCACTCAAAAAGTTCAATAGTATAGAACTCGAGAGGCAAAGGGCCCGCTCCCGAGATTCCTAGGTTAGTACGATGCTATAGAATTAATATAAGTCCCAGTTATTTTCCTGACTGTCCTCAAAAATTATTTTTCCCCAGTTTTTGTCGTTATGCTTTTATTGGATGAGCGTAGCGAGCGTAGCGAGCGAAGCGAAGATTCCATTTCACTACACTGGAGAAAAAAATCCGGAATGTTTTTTTTTTTCTTCTTTTCTTTTTTTTTGTATTTTTGTGTGTTTGTCCACACGATTCCGGCTAAACCGATACTCCAATTGCGATGAAATTTTATGGAGACCTTCTTAATCTCTGAACTTAGAACTGCCACGTTTTTGAGCGCAATCGAATAATTATTTCTTATTAAAATCGCAATTTTACGATTTTTTTCGATTTTTGAAAAACTTTTTCTACTTATAACACCTACATGCTATATCCGACTGTTATGATTTTTGCTCAGAACCTTTATTTTATGAATTAAGATATTCTGTGAAATTTGAGCGCAATCGAAAAATTATTTCTCATGAAAATCGAAATTTTACGGTTTTTTTCTTTTTTTAAAACAATTCTTTGACTTATAACACCTACATGCTTTATCCGATTGTAATGATTTTTTCACAGAACCTTAATTTTATGAATTAATAGATAAGTGTTAAATTTGAGCGCAATCGAGAAATTATTTCTTGTAAAAATCGCAATTTTACGATTTTTTTCTTTTTTTAACAATTACAATTAATTAAAAAAAATTAAAAAATTAAAGTTAATTTTTTATTTAATTTAATTTAATTTAAAAAAATTCAACTTAGTAATGATTTTTCCACTAAACAACAGAAAATCTGCATAACACATGGCAGCTCAATGCACCAATTACGCTCATCCAACAACGCGGCGGGACTTAAGCGTTTTCCTAGTTTATACACATTATTTCGTGTGAACAAACAAAACAAAGACTTAAAAACAAAACACGTATGAATATTTTAGGGAATGGCACAAAAATTGATCTTTATCGATGGGAAAATTAAGCCAGTTTGAAAAGAACAAACACATATTCGTTTAGATTTGTTTCTACTCATGCTAATTTTCTTTGAGATTTTAAACTAGGTCGTCTGTCTTGCACTAAAGATGGTGTTGAACGACTCTTTAAATGTATATCTAACAAAATATTGTAGGTATACTAGGAAAACGCTTAAGTCCCGCCGCGTTGTTGGATGAGCGTAATTGGTGCATTGAGCTGCCATGTGTTATGCGAATTTTCTGTTGTTCTGTGGCAAAATCATTACTTAGTTGAAATTTTTTTAAATTAAATTAAATTAAATTAAAAATTAACTTAATTTTTTTAATTTTTTTTAATTAATCGTAATTGTTAAAAAAATCGTAAAATTGCGATTTTCATAAGAAATAATTTCTCGATTGCGCTCAAATTTTACACTAATATATTAATTCATAAAATAAAGGTTCTGCGAAAAAATGATTACGATCGGATAAAGCATGTAGGTGTTATAAGTCGAAGAAATTTTTTAAAAATTGAAAAAAATCGTAAAATTGCGATTTTCATGAGAAAAAATTTTCCGATTGCGCTCAAAAACGTGGCAGTTCTAAGTTCAGAGATTTCGAAGGCCTCCATGAAATTTCATTGCAATCGGATTATCGGTTTAGCCGGAATCGTGTGGACAAACAGACAAAAATACAGAAAAAAAAAAGAAAAAAAAAAACATTCCGGATTTTTTTCTCCAGTGTAGTGAAATGGAATCTTCGCTTCGCTCGCTACGCTCGCTACGCTCATCCAATTACATATCTAAAATTTTGGCTCCTGAAAACTGTGAGAATTGCGGTTTGATTTAACCTGCATATTTTTTGCTTCACATACACACAGTAGGCATAATACGGATGACCATCCTATATTGGCTTCTTCAGTATAACCCGTAAGTCGTTTTTCAAATATTTTGACACCTTTTATAATAACGTGGGTGCAAGAGAAAACGCCAAACTCCGGAAAAACGCTTTGATACAGTTATATTTTACAAGTTCCGTTTCTTAGGTTCTATTAGAGTATTACTAGGCCGCTTCGCGAACTCTCTTTCTAGTCGCGTGATGGATGAGCTTTTTTGGTTGAAATGCTTATATTAAAACCTCTATTTCTTCTATGAATTCTGGCTAACTTTTTCAACTTTTCCTTTCAAATGGCAATACATAACTATAACTTTAATTTCCATGTGAAATATTAACGTTGTAGCCCCACCCGTTTGTCAGAATCGGCCCAAATATCACGAAAATATCTCATTAAAATCGAAAAAAACGTTATTAAAGTACGATATTCATGAGAAATATTTCTTCGATTGTACCCAAAAACGTGGCAAGTAAGTTCAAAGATTTCGAATGTTGAAATTCCCAAAGCCATTTGCCCGGTAGAGCGCAAACAAACAGACAAAAATACAAACAAAAACAAAAAAACCACCACTCCCAACCAAGCCCCCTCCCCAACTTCATATTGCATTACATGCACATTGGGCGAAACCGCGAAACATCGACAATAATCTTACTTCATTCACGTGCAGTAAACGGTGCCCGAGTATGATAACGCGCCGCGGCTTGGCTGCGGTGTAGTGGTTCGGAACATAGTTGCTCACTTGACCTGTTGACCAGCGCACATACCAGGAAATGTTCATTAATTTTATTTCTTCTCTTTCCTAAAGTGTATTTACTTATTTTTCCTAAAGTGTATTTACTTCTGTCTCCTAAAGGGTCAAACTCAAACATGTCGACAATAACCAACGAACTCATGTGCCGCAATCGTTTTAGATTCAAGAAATACATTAATATTGTATTCAGTCTCACTCATTTGTGTATGTGAGAATTTATTCTTTTAATATTATGTGAATAGGTAATCGTTACTGGGACCGGTTCTAGTACCTATGTGGAACAAAAAATAAAACAGGTAAAAATCCAATTTAAGAATCCTCAAAAAGCCAAATTTCTCAAATTCATTTTACTGTAGGCCTAGTATTATGCTGTAGATTGTGTGGTGAACATAATGTTTTGGGGTAATAGACCCTTTAATATGTAATAAATTGTAAATAATCATTAAAGAAAAGTATCATGATTCATTTACAGTCAATCAATAATATCAAGTAATAGAGCCAGCACGGGACTTTCCACCCCATATACCCTAGGCTAGCCACACATTATGACCTAACGGTTGACGCACCCTTAATCCAAATCAATCAAGTCAATTTGAATATTCCTTCGTTATCCCGCCAACATGAATAGTTCGCTCTACGGAAGCTAGCGCCAGCATGCAGCGTCCTAGCCGCACGTGTGCCATCGCCCGCCACTACTTGCCAGTCCAGTGAGTGAGTCAAGTTGAGTCAAGTGCGCGTGTGTTATCCGTGCTGTGAACTGTGATTGTGAAGGAAGCTGAAGCTGTCTGTAGGAAGATGTCGACAACTACTGGTGGTTCAGGCAAGTTACAGTTTACACTACTACGTACAACTGAGTTATTCACATAGTTGTCCCAGCAACAAGGGACTCCCCATTAGGCTCGGACTTGATTCTGCCTTGTGATTTCATACCACGTGACTCACGTGAGTAGCTAACTGTGGTCTGCAATCTGCATACAGGTGCGTAACGTTTTGAAAGTTGTGTTGAGGGGAGGAGGATGGGGGACAAATTTATTAGCAGATTTTGTGGGCGGTAGCTGGGGTCTGGGGCGAAGCGGAAAAAATTCACCATACTAAAGTTATTTCGTCATGTTTTAACTGCACTCGGACTCCAAACGTAAACGATGTTTTACAGCAACTATCTGCGATCTAAAATCTAAAAAAAATGAACGTGAAGTGGCCCATTTTAGTAAATTTCAACCTAATTTTTTCATGTAATGACGAAGCATACAGTCTAACATTCGTTTTACCAAGGTGACTAAGTCCATGTGCCTACGGAAATTCAGCCCCCCTACCCCGGTTCCTACGCCACTGTCAGCACTCAGCATGTGTGAGGTTGTGGTTGTTACTTGTTCTCGTGGTTAGGGCGGCAAATCAGTTGAATACAACAGGGACATTTCGACTAAATGCAGCTACCAATGGCGAATTCCGATACATGGCGTACACTGGCCCCTTCTCACCATCCCTCATGCTAGTGTTCTTGTTCTAAAATGTGTCGTGTCTAGACAAACTATTGTCTTAAACCTTCCAAGTCCTTCAACCATTCTCTGGGTGTGTAGGTCACAGGCCTCCATCGTTAGGCTATAATATAACTAGGAAAACGCTCAGTTGGACGCGTTGTTGAGCGAGCACCGGTACGTGCAACATGACCCGAGTACGACATTCCCATAAGGCCCACCACACAGTGTAGGCCTACCTGGATATTGACATTATTTGTACACTTTACTATTCCAACATCTTTGCATTGTACTAATTCACGTCATGCCTTCTAAAGTGTATCTTTGTATCTTCACTGCCTCCTTCATTTTTTAACATCATTTTTCGAATTATGATTAGCAATAAGTCTTTAAGGTCTTGACCGATTTAGCTGAAAATTTGGAAAATAAGAAAGAATGTTGTACTTATTGACCCTGCAAAATTTCATAACGATCGGTACATTTTTATTTTTTATTTTTTTATTTTATTTTTTATTTTTTATAACCAATGATCGGATTTTGTTCAAAAACTATACAGCAACCCGCCTAGGTGGTATGTACATGTGTGCAAAATTTCAGGTCGATCAGAGAAACGGTGCGACCTGTATCGAAGCAGTAACAGAAAAAAAAAAAAAAAAACAGACATTCGAGCCATAAGAGTCAAGTGGAGACGCTCGCTACGCTCGCTCAATAATAATATTATGTATTGTGCTACTAGCAGAATCAAACAATCAACCCAGAAATAGATACATCCACCTCAGTCAGGTATTGAACCCGGGTCTACCTTCACACCTACCAGCAACCGAGACGGTTAACTTTCTAGATGTGAACCTGAATGGATTGGAATGGAACAGTATTGTGGAACGAATCTGCTGCATTTGAACATCTACGGTAGTGAAGCGAGAAATGTTCTACACAACAGTCCTGATGCTGAACGGCCTAGAACTGAGTTGAATATCGTGTGATTGTCTCTCGCTGCCAGTGCTGGCTGCGCAGTCCAGTTCGACAGACGCGTGACCTTGAGTGACTGTCTGGATACAAGCGAGGGAATCCCGCCTCAACCTGAACAACGTCATCGCGCACGCGCATTCTCTCCGGCAGGGGCGTAACTGCGGGGAGGGGAATAGTAAGGGGGGGGGACGCCCCCCAAACTTGGTTAGAGGGGGGTATAATTTTTATTTAAATTGAGGTATTTATTGAGATATTATATCGATATTGAGATATTTTTCGTATGATGCAATTATTTCATAAGGTTGTCAAAAGAATCGCCTAGCTAGGCCCTATATATTCCTATCACACTCTAATAATCTACCCCCTTCCCAAGAGCACACCCATAAATTGCTTTTGGGTGACACCACTAACACTGTACCAACAGGTTACATAAATGTTTCCCACCCCCCTCCCCCCCCCAAAAAAAAAAAAACAAGGGCTAGTTCGCCACTACTCCTCGGCATGTCGTTCGACTTTCTTCTTCTGTGTGGGTTTCCTGGAAGTATTATTTTATAAATTAAATGGTGATCAAGATTAAATTATAATGTGTGGGGGTAGTAGTAAAAAGCTTCTCAGTTACACAGCAATACAAAAATAAATGTGGACAATCAGTTTTCAGTACAAACAGACTACTTTGAAGCATTTTTTAAATGACAATCAGTTTTCAGTACAAACAGACTACTTTGAAGCATTTTTTAAATGACGTATGTAGGCTTTATAGTTCAAATTTATTCACGTAGTTTTCTACGTCTATAAGGTCTGTTCTTTTGTCCACCAATTTTTACACCTTTTGCACCTTTGAAGAAAAAAGCGTTCTTTTGTCCAGCTGTAATTACAGTATTTCTTCCAAAGACGTGTTCTTTTGTCCAGGGGGTAATTACAACTTTTACACTTTTTGCACCTGCCTCTTGAGGAGGTTTGTAAAAGGTGTAGCTATGGAAATTCACGCCAATTTAAAAGTAACCCCGTTATAATGTGCGATTGTTTTATAAATAGAAGATAAAACTGGTAATAATAAAATAATATGAAATAGAATTGTAGAAAATGCACAAAGCTGTGTTATTGAGTGAGATATCTTCTGAAAGTGTTTGAATTGAATGACAGCTGGCAACATAACCTCAAACTTTGCTGTCAAATTACAACAAAATCGTTCTTTTGTCCACCCGTGAAATATTACACCTTTTAACCCCATTTCTAATTCTGTATTTTACACCTAGGTGTAATTATCACAATTTGAGGTGGACAAAAGAACAAACCTTATGTTTTCATGTACTGCCAATATTAGGCGGCGTTTATCAAAGGAACTGTGGCAAGAGTGGGTATCGTTGTTGCGAGTTTATCATATTTACTTAACTGTTCGCTCCACCCTCTGCAGTACTGATTGACATGAGTATGACCGCCATGTGACAAGATAGTTACATCCATTACCTACATTCTCTCATACATTTACGTTTACAGGCGGGCCATCAAAGTCCAACTCGCAACCTTCTCGTGGTTTGGCCCGTGATTAGGGGAGTTTTTCTCCCTGAAACTAATGGCGAGCTCTGGGTCGTCGTCGGGGACTTTCCCCTTCCCTTTGACTACCTCCCCGACGGCGACGACAATGACAACACGGACGGATGATGACACAGACGGAGACGACCACGACGTGGGGAACCCCTGCCCTCCCCATACGCTTGTGGCTGGTTCTGACCAGAACAGGCCTGTCCACCCCTTGTCCCCTCGCATCATTCCTTACGTCCCACCCTTCGTCTCGATTAGCCAAGATGCATAAATATGAGACGTTAAGCAATATCCAATCAATATCCAATCAATCGTTCACAGGCATACTCATAGTCAGGTGTAAGCATATCTTGAATAACATGTTGCGAGGCGAGGGCTGTTGCATTGTTGGCAGGCAAGGGCCCCAACCTTCCGTAGTTCCGTACCTGAAACTAAAACTAAACCAAATCTACTAATACTAAAGTTTTTGGGAACTTTTGCACGAACAAGTTTCTTTCCCAACGTCAAGCGCCGAACTCCGCCGATTCCAATAATACGAACTCAAAATTGCATCTATCTGAATTTCAAGTTCTTCCGATAATAGACAGATACCCTTAAGATTTGTATTCTGGTAAAAGGGTAACTTTTAAATGAACGTATTTTCTTCCCCCATCCCCTCTTTTTTTAACAAAGTAACTGAACTTTTCGAAGTTGTTTTCTTGGTTCTTCTGGCCGAAGACTGGTTGAACCTCAGCGTTCGTTGCAGCCATGACGAACACGAACACGAACACGACCCCGTAAACCACAGACCCGAGTAAGAGTTGACCGATAGTAATATTTAAACTGGGTCTGTAAAAATAATAAATAATATGTTAATGTTTTTCGATTATAGCCCGTGTCCGTGGACAATATGAGGAGCAAAATTTAAATCATATTATTTGTGAGTTTGTACAAACAAATCGATAATGTGGACACTTGGTTTTCCATCGGTAGGCAATTGGATTGGATTGGATTGGATTGGATTGGATTGGATTGGATTGGATTGGATTGGATTGGATTGGATTGGATTGGATTGGATTGGATTGGATTGGACAATGTGCAGGTATTTCCAAGAGTGGCTTGTAAGATGGACGGTTGGCATGCAGTCATGTCATACCAACTTGAAAATAAAAATACTCCGTCACAAATTGCAGGGTAGTCGGCGTCGGTGGCAGTGGGAGAACGCGGAGAAGGTAATGACAAGGCCCACCCACTATAGTCACTGTGACTATAACTTGTTTCCAAAACAAAGAGATGCATAATTTGTAGTTTTTACTAACTAATAGGGCTAAGCAGTAAGCACACACACACGCAGACACCTATCGTGAGATTGGGCGTGGTATCGCCTCAGTAACAAGTGGTGGTATTTTATAGTTCCGTGTGTGACCCAAGCTGTGCCCACTTTAACAGACAGACAGACAGACAGACAGACAGACAGACAGACAGACAGACAGACAGACAGACAGACAGACAGACAGACAGACAGACAGACAGACAGACAGACAGACAGACAGACAGGCAGGCAGGCAGGCAGACAGACAGACAGACAGACATGAGCATTCTCCTCTGAACTGGCCGCGGTGGCACGTATTAGGGCGCAGGTCCGTAGTGTAGGACTGTAGGCTATGGCTCTACGAGGGCGTGGGTTCGAATCCCGCATAAAGCATGTTTTTTTTGTAATTGTCCTTCATCTTCATCTATCACCACTCATCGACTCGGTTAGCCTTTATCCCTTGGTGCATTAACAGAGACGCGAAGCAACAAACATCATCCTCTTCCTCCTAGTGAATTCAGAGCTCACGTGCAGATCAAAGTTCAGTATATCCGAGCCAACGCCTCGGCCGAGCCCAACGGCCAAACATGCCGACTGCCAATGTTTCCTAATACAGCATAGGCGTGCGCAGAGATCTTCCACAGGATCGCCATACTGATGGGGGAAGGATGCCCCGGCCATAGTCCCAGCAGACGGAGGCGAACACCTTTTCGGGTTTACTTTTTCGGGGGAGGGCTTACTACGTATTTGAGAGTAAGAATGGCTATTGGGCATTTTTGTTATAAAACTTATTTAAAAGTGAGGTGATGAAGAGAAAAAGGTAGGTAAAGGATTCGGAAAACTAAGTACCGGTATATGTTTTTCTTAACTTTTTATTTTTAATCGATTATTTTTAGTGAATTTTAATAAGATATGAAACGTAATTAGTTATTTTGATAACATTACAAACAGAGGCGTGGTTCAGTGATGCCCTTGAGAAGGCTTGCTCTTGTCGTAGGGATTCGAACATTCGCCGTGGACGTGAAAGACGAGATAGTCAATTCGACCAATGTTTTGAATTTTATTAATCACACGGTGAACCTTCGAAAATGAAGCTTAACACTCGGCTCGGCTTTAAAAATTTCAAATAGGCCTACCCAATTCAACGAAAAAAGAACGCTAGACTTCATGGGGGGACCAAGACCCCCCCCCCTGCGCACGCCTATGACATACAGCAAAATAAGTAAGTTATTACTAGAGCCCCGCATTTTTCGTAAGTGGCGGTATAAAAGCTTTTACAACGAAATCGGGAGAAATTTGTTTTTTATACCGAAATTGAGATAAAATTGGTTTTTATACCACAATTATGATTTTTAAGTGCAAAAAATACAAATATGTCTGTATCATTCACTGAAAACTCTATTTATTGTCAATACAAATGGTAAAATTACGCGTAATGGCACCTTGTCCAAAGCATTTGTAATGCAACTGAAAAATATTAATTTCATCGTATTGAATTGGAAAATTTACGTTATTAAATTTGCATTTTTAACTGACACACACTGCATCAATATTGTAAGTCCGCTCCTAACGCTGTATTAAAGTACCAAAATTGGTACTTTATTACCAAAATATGCATATATTTTTGTCCATTTTTAACACGAAATTAAGAATTTAATTCAACGAAATTCATAAGTTTTATTTCCCATTTAATCTTACCCTTAGTTATTACTATTTAATTTGATATGATGCCGTTTCGGGTGACTATATTGTCGCTGTCACTCTTAGTAAATAGGTCCCTTGGGAGGCTCGTACACGTTCGGAGCAAAATGCTCAGGTGTGGACGCAGTTTAGGTGGCGAATACGTGTATTGCACGCGCTGTTTAACTGAATAGGTTTGTTCGTTCGCACACCACTCAAAGTGGCGGTGTAAGCACTCGACACTGGATATTGGCGCCAGTGTAGGGTATGCTAGTGTTAAACTGAAGCAACCGAACGAGCCTAATATTTACTCAAACCGAAATACTCTTTTTGTACTGTTGTTTTTCATGAACGTTTTTCGTTTTAAATCCCTTGGTTTTTTGTTTGGGGGGGGGGGGGGGGGGCAAAATTTTTCTACCCTCACTAATACTTACCGTTTACTACGGTTTTAGAACCAAGTAAGAATTGCTCCAACTCAACCCAGATCATGGACGTCTTTCGAACCAAGCTACGCGAGCTGGGAGAATATAACAAGTACTTCTCAGCTTGCAACGACGAGTACGTCTCGGACGCCACACAGGTTGATATCACCTTGGACTATCTGAAGAGGTACGACCTGTTGCCATTCCACACGACGGACAAGCATGAGTTCGTGAAAGATCGTGAACGCTCGGTCGACCTCCGGACCGCTGGGAACAAACTCCTCTGCACGGGCGCCACGGAGGAAGCGTTGTTGCTCTACTCGCAGAGCATAGCCGCGGCTCCGTATCCCACGTCCGACCACGACGACGCCTCGGAAGAACTGGCCCTGGGGTTCGCTAACAGGGGCGCCGTCTACATCATGACGCAGAAGTACGAGGCCTGCCTCAGAGACATAGAGCACGCCATGATGTTCAACTACCCTGCTCGGCTCAAGTTCAAACTGCTGGAGAGGCGAGCCCGGTGCTTCAAGGGTCTCGGCAGGATGGAAGAAGCAAAGGCTGCCGCAGAGGTTTGTGAATATTACATAACTTTATATGGTTTGGAAAACCGGTAAACATGCCAACTTAATGAAATTACACTCTTACGGGGTTTTCGGCTCTACACCAATCTTGACAGCTTTGAAAACTTGCCTTACATCCGTCGGAATAAAAGCAATATTTTTTATGAAAATCACATTAAACAATTGCTACAAATGAGAAAAGTCGTCACGTTCATAAACCTACTGTTTGATGACTCGATCTTGGCCAAAAGCTCTAAACCATCAATGCGACTGAAAAAGCGTTGTCGAAGTGGCCTCGTTATGAACTATGAATGCAGTTGAAAATGCACGAGAAATTTATTACTTTTTCATGTTTTATATGAATTTATCTCTGCTTATGTCAAGAACAAGGTCTAATCTGTTTTGTACAGGATGCTGTCACTTTCGCAACAGCCAACCACCTTGACGTTGAGAAGGGGGTGAAGTCTGCCATTAATGCGCTGGCCGACCTTGATCTGGACCCGGGCAGTGTGAAGCTTGTGCCGCGTGAAGCTAGCGACGAGCTCAACCCTCTTCCTCTTTCAAAGAAGGCGGTCGGACAACACAAGGACATACCCTGTGCCTCGGAGTGTGTGGACATAGCTTACAATCCGACGGTTGGCCGACATTTTGTCGCCAACAGAGAAATCGATCCTGGTAAGGACATTTCAGACCATTCACACTTTCGTTTAATTCGGCTAGAGATTAGTCATGGCCCAGAGCAGGGCTCTGCTAATCGTAAGAGGCGAGGAAATAGATAAAGTCCATCTCGCAAACATCAGCTAGTAATTAGGGGAGTACTTTCTGAAACTAGAGTTTAATTTTTCACCCAATTTCAAACTTTGACATTTCGTATAGTTTTGCTCGTTATATATCAAATTATTTTTATTGGCCAAAGAAAGGGAAATTACAAACTACCCCGATGTAATTTTAGATATATGCTCACTCTTTTTCAGCTTAATTTTATTATTAGTCATTTATTTATTTATTTATTTATTATTAGTCATTATTAGTCAGTACAATATACTAAGTTTAATATTTCTTTGAACTTTGCAGGTGACATTTTGTTTGTGGAGGAGCCGTTTGCCTTGTTGCTGGAGCCCAAATGTTGCTTCACTCACTGCAACAACTGTACAAAACGTTCAGATGCGATGATTCCGTGCCAACATTGTGATCAGGTATGTGAGGGAGTTAGCTCGGGCTAAGTGTACCAGCGTATTTTCCACAGTTGATGCATCAATTGAAAAAGTATAAAGAGTCGACAGTTTAGACTAGACTTTTAAATGAATGAGTACCTTTTAAAATTATTATAAATTGGGAATTTGCTTAAGAATGCTTAGCTTAGTAATCCAGAAGTGGCTTCATATGTAGCCAGCCTACATATAAAATACAGCTATATTGGATTGGATTGCGCATTTCTGGCTAGTGCGAGCAAAATGCTTCGGTCTGGTGAAGCTACTTCCACAGTTGTTCTCAGTTTTATTTTAAGAGCTATAGCCTGTATAACATCCACAAATGCATTTGGAAAGTAAAGTCTTATAGTAGGACCAAAGAATTTGTACAGAAAATATGAATATGAAAGTTGATCAAGATGCTAATTATTGTGAAATATAAGCATCATCAGTCGCTGTATTGTCCCTGTCAAATGACGTCACTTACCCTAAGTGCATCTGCTTCCAGGTGATGTACTGCTCTGAAACCTGCCGCAAAGCGTCATGGGAATCTTTCCATCGCATAGAGTGTCGTGTCCTTCCAGCTTTCAGGAGACTTGATGTGGGAGAAATGGGAAGGGTGTTCGCCCTCCGAGTTTTCTTGATAGCTTGTAGCAAAAACAATGGTATCGTTGGCCTTTACAACTTTGTTGAAAACGAGAAAGCAACCGGCCAAACCAACAACATTAAAGGGTTCAATGAAGACGGAAAGTACTTTTCCACGGACTACCATCAAATTCATTATCTATTCCGTTACAAACCTGATCACCTCAATACTAAGTTATCCTGTCTCGTGACAGCTGCCGCCATGATGAATTGTCTTGAAGCATACACAGATATTTTCTGTCTGCAATCGAATGAGTTCAATATTTCTTCATTCACTGGAGGATTGATTCTGAAATACATTCATGTTGTTGCCACTAATTCTTATGAAGTAGTGGATTTCGACAACATGGCGACTGCATGGGGTTTATACTCCACATTGAGCCTCCTCAATCACTCGTGCGACCCGAGTGCTTGCAAGCCATTCCGCAGCGGTGCTGTACGCGTTGTCATGGCACGGCAGCCGATAAAGAAGGGAGGCGAGGTAAGAATTGTTGAAACAGTTGAAACATATATAATCCAATATCTGCTTGGTATCTATTACTGGTTTATATTTAGCGCCTTGTCATATTCGCTACTAGGTGGCGATATTTATAACTTACTCACTGCTTCCGTCTTGTAGTCCTCAACATGGCGTCTTTGTTGTGATTGCTATTTTACTGTAAGCTAATGTATCACAATAAACAATTATCTATTAAAATGGTATAATTCATAACGTCTTATTACACGCCTAGTCACTTTAGTGCCGTATACTTCAACAAGAATTTGTGCCATCTATTACTTGTTCATGGTCTCGCTTCTCGAGCGGTAAACCACTACTTGGTTTGTTTTGTTCTAGGTCTCCATGTCATATGAATACACCTTTGATGCAACTGACATTCACACCAGGAAAACCAATCTAAAACGCAGGTATGGCTTCGATTGTCAGTGCGTCGCTTGTACCAACAACTGGCCGCAGTTTGAAGACCTTGAATCATTGGGGGATCCCACATTCATCTGCAAAACTTGCCGCATTCCGCTGCCTAAGAAGTCTCTGGAACTCCTGAACCAGTCGGTGAAGTGCACCAAGTGCAAGAAGAAGTACAATAGATTGAAGATGTTTAAAGGAGCAGTCAAGATGTACAACAGGTTGAAGTACATTACTAACGCTAATAGTGGCATTAGCGTGGCCAATGTGAAGACCGAAATAGCAGGATTCATCAAAGACCTTGATTC
Source organism: Sweltsa coloradensis (assembly GCA_024449915.1). NCBI lineage: Eukaryota > Metazoa > Arthropoda > Insecta > Plecoptera > Chloroperlidae > Sweltsa > Sweltsa coloradensis. The sequence goes on from JAMZAV010000652.1 coordinate 124,257, forward strand.
ACTTATACTTTACCCCAACCAGCTCATGAACAACTGCCAGGAACATCTCCGGGGGGTGTTGATAACATAAATGTTATTTCTGCTCACTTTGTGTTCTGTTTACTACTGTTGCCGATCTTTAAACTTCTTTTAAACAGTCGGTCTGAATATCCAACAGACTTGAAATTGCAACCCCCTGAATTACTTCTACTTTACCCAGACGTAAATTTATATTATATGAGGGGTTTTATCATGTGATTTTATATTATTTTACTCATGTGTTCTGTTTACTACTGTTTTGCATGTCAATCTAAAATGACAAATTAAAATCGATCTTAAAACTGAATTTGAATAGTTTTGTTCTGGTAAATTACCAGTCTATATAATATGTGTAACTACTTGTCCTTTATCCAGACAGTTCACTGTGGCTGAGAAAGGCAGCAACTTTCCCTGAAAAAAAAGGCATTGTAGGTTTAAAGGCTCTCTTCTCTTACCGATATTTTGAAAGTCAAAGGAAAATGGCTGAAAGTAAGTTGAATGAAAAAGGAAAAACAAAATTGGACGGGACAATAACTCCCTTGTGGCCTATTATATACAAATTTTGGGTCAAAAAGAAAAGCAATGCTCTAGGTGCAATACTTAAATTTTGAGCTATGATTTTTTTTAAATGTTCAAAGACATCTTTGCCTCCGGCACGAGTATAAGGGAAAATAATTTTCTGAAATAATGTTCGAAGTACGATTTTGTTTGTCACATGGTACAAAAAGAGTTTTCTATTGTCCTGTCCAAAAAACTGTTTTTTTTTGTTCTAATCAAGTTCCTCTTTTAATCAACCAACTTTCAGCCATTTTCCTTTGACTTTCAAAATATCGGTAAGAGTGCTCGGGAACAGCCTTAGTCATAATTATTAAATAATTTTTTTCATCATTAGGAACATAATGATAAAACACAAATTTATTTTGCATGGTACTGGTATATCTAAAAATAGCAAGAACGAGACTACATATAATAATATACTAACTTAAATCAACAATATAGAGAATATACACAATTGTGAAAAGATAAAAGATAAGAAAACCTTAAAAAAGCAAATAGCCACTAAAACTCCATGAACACAATACAAATTAAACAAAATAATGACAGTTTTTAAGGCAAATTCACATTTTACTTAGTTATAAAATGACTAACATCAAAACGATTTACCTACAATAGTGATATTATTAAAAAAAAATTACAATTTGATTAAAATAGAAGTAGGCCGAATTATCTTGGAGGTACGTTTTATAGCGTTTTGTAGCATCTATTTTTAGGCTACCATCAAAGACTTCTGTATGAAGTTTGTTCATATTTTTATTATAGCTTTAAGTAAAAAAATAGAGCTTTGTATCATGTATTCCTAAAACGCTATTTTCACGTACCTCTTCTAATTATTTAATAAATACATCAAATTATGCAAAATAAAAACGTATAAAATTAACATAAGTCATAACTGTCGCTCGGCCGGGAGCGCGTCAGCTGCTCCTCGCAGTGTTGTTATTGTTTTTCCTCTGTACCCTCAGTGTACAGTGTACACCAGGCAGTCCCAGGTGCAAGTACCCACGGCACTCTGTAAGCAAAGCGAGGTGACCTACTGTCTGCGTCTGTACCGTGTTCGCGTGTTGTTTCCGGGTTGTCCCATCGCTCAACCCCCTGGGGCCTGCTGTAACCTCAAGCCTCAAGGCTAGGAATTAGGGGCGCGTTCGACCCACTTTTAAACCTACAGCCTTTCAAATCCCCACGCCTTTGATTGGTCCGTTTAGGAAGGTACAAACTGACAAACCTCATCAAACAGTCAAAACACTCATCAATTTGTTATTCAATTATGTGATGTACTGTACATCTTACATCGAACATCACAGCAAGAACTGTCGTCGCATGACAAGCTAATAATAAAAGGCTCTTTCACATCAAAATAACATTTTGTAAGTTAAAAACTATTAAAACATTTCTGTTGGACGAACTCTGGCCAACCAGGCTTTCATGCATTATGCGAGAGTTTTTAAAAAAACACTTTTTACCACTTACTTTTACCCTATTTTTTTTTTAAATTATACCAATTTGTTCAGAAAGAATGGTTCTCTCTATCCGAGTTCATATTTTGTATGATACTTTTTATATGTAATGGGCAGTAAATGTGCCGTAATAGAGAAAATTAGTAGTAGTATTGTATAAGAGACATGTATTTGAAGTGTCTCATATCCTTCCCGAACAATATAATTAAATTTCAAATTGTTTGGGTGAAAGTTATTGGTAGAAAAGAAAACCGTGGTCTAGAATGTAAGTGAAATTGTCTGGATTTGGTTATCAAACGGTTTTTAAATGAACAGAATAAAAGTAAGTACAGATGAAAGAAAATAAAATACATACCATCCCCCAGCTTCGCCGCGTCGTGGAGTAGTAAATACAAGAACAACCCCCCTGTTCCGCGCGTGCTGGTGTAAGAGAGGGACAGGTGTCGATGATAAGGAAAGCTGTGATATTTTTGACGAAAACACGGAAGCTGCATCAGTCGTCACAACAACAGACGGCGCGCGAGTCTAGGGGGGGGGGGGTAGGGGCACGAGTCACCCTCCCCTCACTCGCCTTGTCAAGGGGGTGAAGTACACACTTCCGTGTATCCGTGTTCCTAGGTGAGCTGTCGTTTTGAATGTTTTGATTCAGAGTGTTTATAAGTATTTGTATATAATATGATTAATTTCAAATTTAAGGCTTTCGCGGCCGGTAAATAATTAACACAAATTGGTTCAGACCAACTGTAAACAGTTGGGCTGAAACGTCAAAAGCAATAAAAGCTGATTCGACGCAGCGAAATGTCCCGACCAATTAATTGTGTTAATTATATGATTAATATTATTTTGTCCATCACCAATATATACAGCCGTATCCCACGCGTGACACGAAGTACTACTTGAGGAGGTCATCAGATCCCCCCCGCCACCATAGTCTGGACACGGGTTAGAATTTGACCTAGAGCATGGCCCCCCATCACTTTGTATGGGGTCTTCAAGTCACTCCAAGTCCTATCCATCCTCAGTTCGGCAACCAAAGGGCGAGTCACCGTATTTTCTAATTCTAATGTCGGGACATTCAAAATTCGAACCAATACGTTTGACGAAATAATTGCCACGCTGAAACAACAAGACAATAAAATTAAAATGTACCACACCTCCCCCACCGACGAGTTGAGGCTCATAAAGACTGCACTACGAACTGACTTTCTGCCTCGTGATCAAGGAGGAACTCAAGATTCAAGGCGTGCTTTAATGGTAAAGTCTCATTATTCTCTGATAGCACGAAATTAAGAGACAAGATACTTTAATCTCACAAATCTATGGTCAATTTAAAAAAATACAAACATTCTCCTTACAAAGTTCAAACTAACAAAATGTTTTCCTCTTGAAATTTACAATTTATTTCAAAACCGAAATTCACAAAATATAATAATGTACTTGAATCTAAAGCGTGTCGAGCACAAGGTGGGTCCTCCCCCTCCTGACCACGTGGTCTCGTGGAGAGGGGGGGAGGGGAGGGGGATGTACCACGTGACTCTCAGCCCACGTGCGTCTCGTTAAGCGTGCCAACATGCACAACTGACATTCCTACCCCGACACTAGGGCAGGGGGGCCAACATAGCAAGCTGCGAGCAAGGCTAGGGGAAGTAAAACATCGAGGACAGAATAGTTAAGAGTAATATTGTTGTATTATTAATAATAATAGTTTTAGTAAAATATTTTATATGCCAATGTGACGTTACGAGAGCCATGTGTGGTGGCGCATACGATTATAGGGCGCCTGGTCCGAAGCGAATGACACTACGAGGTCGTGGGTTCGAGTCCCGGATAAGCACCTTACCCCTTTAACCTGTATCCTCTTCTATCACTACTCATCGTCTTGAATAGATTAATCCTATACTGTTCACGCCAATTCGTGTGTACGTTTGTTGTGTTCATGTGTATTAAATAAATATATTTTATATTCTTCATGTCTGACTTGACTAGGATTATTTTGTCTTTCTTGGCTGCCTGTTAGCCATCCCAGACGTTATTACAGGTTCAACCTGTTTCATACGATAACTCTTGCATATTATCCTGCTTCTTGTTTACGAATCCTCTCCATTTCTCCCGATCTTCCCACAATCCTCCCAATTCTAAGGCACCTTCAACACCGGCCCTGCAGTATCTGCGTGCAGCAAATATGAGATCAACCGTGGAGTGCGGATCTACCAGGTCTCAGTAGTCAGTGGAAGATATTCAGAGTACCCATCCCTCAGTCACATAGCTCGTAGTTGACGTCTTATCAGCACATCCCCCCCTCTTTGCTCTATATAGGTACTTTAGACACTCTGACTATACAGTTCAGTTTGTGGTGACGTGTCCGCTGTACAGTGCATACGTGTGTGTGTGAAGTGCATCTTCTCTTCTCGTGACCAAATGGCAAGTTCTTCTCTCTTCATCTTCCTAACCTCTAAGTTTATCTTCACTCTGTTTCCATCTGATGTGCTGACACCTGACAAGTAAGTGTCAGCATTCTGCTCTATTGTCTGTGTACAACCTTATTAATCATTACAGACTACTATTTTTCTTCAAGCAGCAATACTTGCCTCAACTTCCACAATAATACAAATAACAACAGTAGTCACTATTTTCATCGTTATCGTCGTCATTGTTGTTGTCGTCGTCATCGTTCATCACAACAAAAATAATATTAACTAATAATAATTAAAATGTACAAAGTACATTATATTTTTAACAATTAAAATTTAGGAAATTAGTTAGGCCTATTGATACTATGAGATACACAACCTCTACCGTATATGAAATGTAAATATATTATGAGGCCTCGGTACCTATACGCTGAACCATCGTATGAATTACTTAGCTTCTTTGTGCAAAACCTTGTATGTGGCGTGGTAAGCCGCACGTCACATGTTGCCCTCCTACCCGCCACGTATGTCCCTTGTTAGTGTCTGTCATCCGCTGCTTTGACGCCGACGCCCGCGTGACCTCCACGTGACCTCTGACCACGTCTTCCTGTTCCGCTCCTCCCAGAGGACGTTCACCCTAAACCAGGGGATGATAAAAAATATTAGGGGTGGAAGGAATTTTATGTCTTGGTTGGTTCGCATCTAGGGGCTAAACTACGAGTATTTCGACACGCAATACAGATAAATTTTAATTTTTTGTATGAAATCTGCTTATTTTCCTTCAGATGTAGAAACAACTGGGAGAAAATATTTCAGAGATATTTTATAGGAACGCTTTTATTGACTGAGGCTACAAGCCTCGTGATGATAATATTATATAATTACCAAAAAAATGTTTAAAATTCTTTGTTATTTTCCAACAATGGACATTTACATTGTTTAAACAGCGTTTTGCTAAAAATGCTAAGGCTTTTACAATTTTCATTTTTTTAAAGTGAAAGGTGTTTTAGATTAAAAAACAATACATCTAAACATTCAGCAGACGGATTTCATAATTTTCGTTTTGTTTGATAAATATGATTTTTTTCCATTGCATTGTTGGAAAATGTATGTTTTTTGTAACAAATCTATATTTCCCATATTTTGATTAAAAAACTATAAATCTCATCAAAAAAGTGTCTGGTGAATTTGTCAGAATAAGACTTGTGAGCATATTAAAAAATAAATTATCCTTTTATCTTAAAAACTGTAGAAGAATTGGAAAAAATGTTAGCAAATGTGCTAGAATAAAAGTTTTGAGATAATAGCATTTAAAGTTTATTTATGTTGTTTTTTGGTAATTTGAGTGTAACTTAGCCTAAAGGTTCAGTTTATTTATTTTACATAAATTCACTGGGCCATTATAACCTGTTAATCAAGGCTTTTTTAAAATTGAATAAAACTGTTATGAATAACACTCTATACAGCCCTAGATTAGGCCTAATATTAGTACTGCTGAGCCATTTTCCCATGCAAAATAGCATGCAGCGCTCAAGAAAAAAATTCATTTAATGCTTTATGCATATCAGCATAAAATAAATTTATGTAGTCAATAAATAAAAAAGTATATTTAAAAAACAATTAAAACGTTAATAATGCAAAATATCTGGTTTTTCATACATTTTCAGTGAAATAACCCCTTAAACAATCACTTTCATCCAACAACGCGCCTGAAATAGCGTTTGCGAAGCTTCCTAGTGAATAAAAAATTTAAAAAAGTTTTCAGTGTCTTCCCACTCTATCACATATAACCGATTTTTAGTGTAGACAAGTGGACATTATTTAACAAGCAGACCAAGCCAACCCAGTAAGCGCCGACATCATCGACGAGCGAACGATCAATCAAGCTGGAAAGGATTCCACCCACGGACAGCGCAAGAATCAACAAGGCTGATTCGAAACAACCTTACTAGGAAGCTTTTTCAGGCGCGTTGTTGGATGAGCGTAACTTTTAAAACGAAAAAAATCGTAAAATTGCGATTTTCATGAGAAATAAATTTAAATTGCGCTCAAATTTCACACAATCATATAAATTTATAAAATAAAGGTCCTGTGAAAAAATCATTGCAATCGAAAAAAACATGTAGGTGTTATAAGTCGAAGAAATTTAAAAAATCGAAAAATTGCGATTATTCATGAGAAAAATTTTTTGATTGCGCTCAAATTTCACACGAATATATAAATTCATAAAATTAAGGTGCTGTAAAAAAATGACCATAATCGGATAAAGCATGTAGGTGTTATAAGTCAAAGACATGTTTTTGAATCGAAAAAATCGAAAAATTGTGATTTTCAAGAAAAATAATTTTTCGACTGCGCTCAAATTTCACAAAAATATATTAATTCAATAAATAAAGGTTCTGTGCAAAAATAATTACAATCGGATAAAGCATAGGTGTTATAGGTCAAATAAATTTTTTTTAAATAAAAAAAATCGTAAAATTGCGATTTTCGTGAGAAATAATTTTTCGATTGCGCTCAAAAACGTGGCAGTTCTAAGTTCAGAGATTTCGAAGGTCTTCAGAAAATTTCATCGCAATTGGAGTAACGGTTTAGCCGGAATCGTGTTATCAAACACACAAAAATAAAAAAAAGGAAAAAAAAAAACATTCCGGATTTTTCTCTCCATTGTAGTGAAATGGAACCTTCGCTTCACTCGCTACGCTCATCCAATAATGTGTATGTGCCTCGTTGCTAGGACGGCTCCAAAGTCACCGTTTACACATTCTTAGCCAAGAACTGATGGACTTGCCCACATCAGAAGTTAAAAAAACTTCTGCATGAAGCGGGAATCGAACCCTGGACCTTCTGCATTGGAAGCAGATACTCTAACCACAAGCTTACATGTGTCGGTAGCCTTTGCCTATGTACTGAGCCCTGCAGCTTCCCACGGGCTTAGAACCCCCCCCCCCCCCCCTCAACCGCAGAGCTCACAATCAAATGGTCAGTTTTAAAACATCTGTCAGACCAGCGACGAATCTTTGGCTCGACAATAAAAACGCGTATTAACCCCATTAATCACAGTGACCCTCATTGTCCACGTAACCCAGCGCCCCACACGGCAAACAAATGTAGCATTTTATGCTCGGATTTGAAAGCGAGGGGGCAAAGATCCCGACCCTTCCGGCCCCCTCGTCGCAGGTGGGGTCAAGGTCCCTTTGTCTTCAGCGATTTGAATGTCAAAAAGGTGAGGTTTTCAAGAGTGAAAGGCGGGTGGGAAAAGTCAACTATGTTTTGTTTGGGAGCCGAGAGAAGAAAACCCCAAGAGGGTTTGTAAACTCAAACCTCGCTACAAACCCAAAATTTTAAAATTGTTTTGAATCGACCCGGGTTTATTTGGCGTTGATCCCCGGGTGTTCGCACTTCCTACCATGATTGCTATATTTCCTATTACGGGGGCTTTTGCGAACGCTTTTTTAAAATCGGTTGATGGATGACTTTTGTAAGTTATAGTATTCGAGGGGTGTCTTACTCTATCAAGTTGAAATTTGGGTAATTTTTTTTAAAATAGGGAAACGCTTAAGTCCCGCCGCGTTGTTGGATGACGTAATTGGTGCATTGGCTGCCATGTGTTATGCGGATTTTCTGTTGTTTTGTGAAAAATTATTACTAAGCCGAAGAATTTTTTTTTAAAATTTAAAATTTAAAATGAAATAAAAAATTAACTTTATTTTGTTTTTTTTTTTTATTAATCAAATTAAAAAAAAAATAAATCGAAAAAATTGCGATTCTTATAAGGAATAATTTTTTTGATTGCACTAAAATTTTACATGAATATATTAATTCAAAAAATTTAAAGGGTTCTGTAAAAAAAATCATTACAATAGGAAAAAGCATGTAGGTGTTATAAGTCAAAGAATTGTTTAAAAAAAAAAAAACACGAAAAATTTCGATTTTCATGAAAATAATTTTTCGATTGCGCTAAAATTTCACAAGAATTATCTTAGTTCATAAAATTTAAGGTTCTGTAAAAACATCATTAAAATCGGATTAAGCATGTAGATGTTTATAAGTCGAAGAATGTTTTTAAAAATCGAAAAAAATCGTAAAATTGCGATTTTCATGAGAAATAATTTTCGATTGCGCTCAAAAACGTGGCAGTTCTAAGTTCAGAGATTTCGAAGGCCTCCACAAAATTTCATCGCAATTTGAGTATCGGGTTTAGCCGAATCGTGTTAACAAACAGCCAAAATACAGAAAAAAAAAAAAACCCTTCCGGATTTTTTGCTCCAGTGTAGTGAAATGGAATCTTCGCTTCGCTCGCTACGCTCGCTACGCTCATCCAAATATTAATTGCTAGGTAATACCAATTAATAGAATGTAAAATATGTGGAGGCCAGAAGATTTACTTTTTGAACGCTTTGTAGGTGATTGTTGTCAAGTTTCTATGGATACTAAAGTCTTGTTAATTATTATACAAATAAAAAAAATATTAAAACCTTTATTTCTATGGATTCTGGCTAATTTTTTAACCTTTTCTTTCAAAAGTTACTACATAATCATTACCTTAATGTCCATGTAAAATATGAATGTTGTTGCCCCACCTGTTTGGTCAGAATCGGGCCAAATATCACGAAAATATTGCATTAAAAATCGAAAAAAAATCGTAAAAGTACGATTTCTATGAGAAATATTTCTTCAAATGTCTCTAAAATCATAACATATATAATTTTAGTGATTTTAAACGTTCCCATAAAGTTTCATCAAGATCGGAGTAGCCGTTTGACAAATATCACGAAAATATCTCATTAAAAATCGAAAAAAAAACGTAAAAGTACGATATTCATAAGAAATATTTGATCGATTGTACCCAAAAACGTGGCAAGTCTAAGTTCAGTGATTTCGAAGGTCCCCTCCAATTTTCATCAAGATCGCTTAATGCCGTTTGCCCGGTAGAGAGCGAACAAACAGACAAAAAAACTTACAAAAAACAAAACACCCGAGCTATTTTTCTTGGGGTAACGTAAGTAAAAAAAAAACATGAAGTGAAATTTGAAGTCTTCGCTTTGCTCATCCAAAAAATATCGATCTTTGGTTGGTTTATTGCTCACTCGTCTATTGCGTCGGGGCCTACACGGTTGTGGCTTAGTCACCTTGATTTACTGTCCCCCACTGAAAATCAGTTATATAACTGAGTGGGTAGACTCTAAATACGAATTTATTATATTTTTTATTTATTTTATTATTTATTTAAAACTATCATTGCTACATTCAACTGTAGCATCGTAAACAGTGAACTATATCATTTCTTTCTAAATCCTGGACATTTCTTGTCTGTCTCTGCAGAACATGAGCCATTGTGTCGGTCCTGTGCGATTACTATTAGGCGGACATTCATAATAAATGAAGCGAAATTACAAATATTATTGCATTTCATTATCCAAGATGGCGATTCGTTCCAAATTAAACATTTTCCCATGCGCATGCGTTGACATATGGCTGATGTGTTCACTTGCGCACGCGTCTGTTTGCCTGCCACAGGGAGCTCAAAACACTAGCGCTGTTTGATACTCAACTTCAAGTACAGAACAGTTATAGTGAAGTATAGCACATGATGTTCAGATGATGATAATAAGATAAGATGCTCTTTCTGTCATTCTCGCATTTATCTTCAATAATACATGTTCAAATGTTGTACGGATAAATGCAAATATTAATAAATTAAAAAAATAAAAATTATGCATTAGTGCAAGATTCGTAGACTGTTGCGTGGTTTACTTGGTTAAATCCTTGCGAAATCCTATTATATTTAATAATTTTTGTGGGTAGCCTGTCCAGGGTGCAATTCATGCCCCTCTTCAGGTGTTTTAACTAGGTATGTTGCGGAAAGGACAATGTGAAGGGATGTCCGAGGGCTGTTTAAGAGGACTCAATATCTTGCATTAGTATTAACGACTGAGGAAAACCTCCTAGCCTTCAGTCACCTTCAGTCCCTTCAGTCAGGATTGCCGACCTCGACGGGATTTGAATCCGGGACCTCCCGAATCAGAGTTGAGCGCTTATCACTCGAGCCAACACTGTTAGAAAAACTGACAAGTTATGAATGATAAATTATCCTTAAATATTAACAGTTTCATATCTCGTAACTAGTAAGGTTAATTAAGGAACGAGGTTACTTATCAACAAATTAAATCATATCATGTATATGTAGGTATTGAAATGTTACTTGGTTGAGTTAGCAAGTACGTAAAGATGCCCCTTGCTTACTCCGCCTCCTTGACTACAAGGCTCATTAAACACTGCAGATCATTCTTGTTGAAGGAAAGTCAACACAAAAAGACTTGTTACTCGGAGGGTGGGCTCGGTTTTTATCGTAAGACATGAGATGACCACGTATAGACTGACGCGCAATGTGTGGAAGCTTCTCAACCTACAACGTAATAGATTCATTTTTGAGCGAGTTCTTTCATTTCACTATTGTGTAATTGGATGAGCGTAGCGAGCGTAGCGAGCGAAGCGAAGATTCCATTTCACTACACTGGAGAAAAAATCCGGAATGTTTTTTTTTTTTTTTTTCTGTATTTTTGTGTGTTTGTTAACACGATTCCGGCTAAACCGATACTCCGATTGCGATGAAATTTTATGGAGTCCTTAGAAATCTCTGAACTTAGAACTGCCACGTTTTTGAGCGCAATCGGGAAATTTTTTCTCATAAAAAACGCAATTTTACGATTTTTTTCGATTTTTTACAAAATTTCTTCGACTTATAACACCTACATGCTTTATCCGATTGTAATGATTTTTTCACAGAACCTTAATTTTATGAATTAAGATATTCGTGTGAAATTTGAGCATAATCAAAAAATTATTTCTCATAAAAATCGAATTTTTACGTTTTTTTTCTTTTTTAAAACAATTCTTTGACTTATAACACCTACATGGTTTATCCTATTGTAATGATTTTTTTACAGAACCTTCATTTCATGAATTTATATATTCGTGTTAAATTTGAGCGCAATCGAATAATTATTTAATATGAAAATTGCAATTTTACGATTTTTTCCTTTTTAAAAAATTACGATTAATTAAAAAATTAAGTTAATTTTTTATTTAATTTAGTTTAATTAAAAAAATTAAGTTAATTTTTTATTTAATTTAATTTAATTTAAAAAAATCTTCGACTAAGTAATGAATTTTTCACAGAACAACAGAAAATCCGCGTAACACATGGCAGCTCAATGCACCATATACGCTCATCCAACAACGCGGCGGGACTTAAGCGTTTTCCTAGTGTAGAACAGACTCAACTCCACTCGGTACCTATAGGTGGAAAACCTCGTATTTGCATTCTCTGCAAAACTGTCATGCTACATTTCAAAGCCCGCCAAAATGGCTCTATGTTGGATGAGCGTAGCGAGCGTAGCGAGCGAAGCGAAGATTCCATTTCACTACACCGGAGAAAAAAATCCGGAATGTTTTTTTTTTTTTTTTCTTTCTTTCTTTCTTTCTTTCTTTCTTTCTGTTTTTTTTGTGTGTTTGTTAACACGATTCCGGCTAAACCGATACTCCGATTGCAATGAAATTTTATGGAGACCTTCAAAATCTCTGAACTTAGAACTGCCACGTTTTTGAGCGCAATCGGGAAATTTTTTCACATAAAAAACGCAATTTTACGATTTTTTTCGATTTTTAAAACATTTCTTCGACTTATAACACCTACATGCTTTATCCGATTGTAATGATTTTTTCACAGAACCTTAATTTATGAATTAAGATATTCGTGTGAAATTTGAGCGTAATCAAAAAATTATTTCTCATGAAAATCAAAATTTTATGTTTTTTTTCTTTTTAAAAACAATTCTTTGACTTATAACACCTACATGCTTTATCCTATTGTAATGATTTTTTTACAGAACCTTAATTTCATGAATTAATATATTCGTGTTAAATTTGAGCGCAATTGAATAATTATTTCTTATGCAAATTGCAATTTTTTGATTTTTTTCTTTTTAAAAAATTACGATTAATTAAAACAATAATTAAGTTAATTTTTTATTTAATTTAATTTAATTATAAAAATTAAGTTAATTTTTTATAAATTTAATTTAATTAAAAAAATTCTTGGACTTAGTAATGATTTTTTCACAGAACAACAGAAAATCCGCGTAACACATGGCATCTCAATGCACCATATACGCTCATCCAACAACGCGGCGGGACTTAAGCGTTTTCCTAGTGATAAAGAAAGATTTTTTTTCCGATTTTTGATTTAAAAACTGCTCTTTTTGCTCACAATAGAGTGAGCCATAATTGTCGGGCTTTGAACTGTTACATGACAGTTCTGCAGAGATGCAGATACGAGGTTTGCCACTTAGGTATCGAAACGAATTGTTATTGGATGAGCGAAGCGAAGATTCCATTTCACTACACCGGAGAAAAAAATCCGTAATGTTTTTCTTTTTTTTCTGATTGTATTTTTGTGTGTTTGTTAACACTATTCCGGCTAAACCAATACTCCAATTGCGATGAAATTTTCTGGGGGCCTTTGAAATCTCTGAACTTAGAACTGCCACGTTTTTGAGCGCCATCGAAAAATTATTTCTCATGAAAATCGCAATTTTACGATATTTTTCTTTTTTAAAACAATCGACAACACCTACATGGTTTATCCTACTGTAATGATTTTTTCACAGAACGTTAATTTTATGAATTAATAAATTCATGTGAAATTTGAGCGCCATCGAAAAATTATTTCTCATGAAAATCGCAATTTTACGCTATTTTCGTTTAAAAAAAATACGCTCATCCAACAACGCGCCTGAAAAAGCGTTTGTGAAGCTTCCTAGTTAAATACAAAAATGAAAGTGTTGGAGCAAATCTTCAGTCGGGTTTGTCTGTGTCTGTTCTCGCGATACACCTCTATGCAACTGTCTGCTTGTTCTCTGTCACCCTGTGTCCCCTCGTAGGGGGTGGACTCGAGCCCCTATGGTCAAGCGCCCCCACCCTCGGACAATCACTTTAGGGGGGACGCGAAATGTCGTGAGCAACCACTCGACATTTATTTACGGAAAACCATTAAAATTTAGGGGGTTGGTTTCATTTTGTGAAGCAGTTGTACGAAAACAAAGCATGGGGATGGCCAATGGTCAAAAAGGGGTGGTGCATGGACACTGGACACGTTGCCATTGTCAGGGTGAAAATACAATAAAAGAAATCATTTATACGAAAATATTCTGAATCCGACACATGTCCCAGTATAGTCGTGACGGTCTGGGGGTCGCATTGAAGGAAGTAGGGCACATTGGACAATCTGATCATGGAGCAGTGGCGTATCCAGGAATTCATATAAGGGGGGGGGCAACCAATTAATTCATATATGTACCGATCGCTAAGTGGGGGGGTCCGGGATGACCACCGAAAAATGTTTCTCCTTCAAGGTCATTTTGGTGAAAATCTGTGAGTTTTAAAGCATCATAATATCCAACTTAGTATCTACTAAAATCCTCATTTGGTCAGATGGTAATATTGCCTTCAGTATTGCGAAAAAAAATTATTCTATATTCTCCATTGAAACGTTAAAGTGCACTTTCACACTTTTTTGGCAAAAAGGGGGGGGGGGGGTTGTCCCATAGTCATGGAGTACGACAGTACGATTATAACTGATCTGATGATACCCGCGTCCATGGGACCATGACTGCATCTTACGAAGCTCTCGTGTACCTACGCATCACTTTTCTGTCCGCTCGTCCGTCTGTGCGTGTGTCAAGTCTCACGATAAAACCAGTCATGTCCTTTAACATGAAGGATGATTCACAGTTGCTGTGGTGAAGCTGGGATATGAGAAACAGAACCCCCCTCACTCTAAAGGAGAAATAAATTTGAATCCAGCACAACCACCACCAGAAATCACAGCTGAATTAGGTCTTTTCCATTGTATCGTTCTTGAACAATCTGTTAATTAAGCAGCTTCGCTCCCTAGTTTGAGTACACTTCTTCTCGCCCTAAAAGAAGTTAAATATTTATTGGATTTTATTTGTTTAACGTCTATCTTATTCAGTTCAGACAACTAAATAAATCAATCTAATTACATGAATGCAGACACAAAAATAGTAATATTTTTACAACAATACATAATTTAACAGAACATAATGATATTAGCATAACGTCAAAGATTTTGATTTTTTGTATTAGAGAAGGTGCAAGAAGAGTGCTGGGAGAGAGAACTCGGTTTAGTAATCAAAGGGGAGAGGGGGAGGGATTGGGATTAGGAGGGCAGAAGTACGAAATATTATAATCATTTATTAGTATTATTTACATTTGAAACTCATGGTCCTGCAAAATACCTCGACGTTTCGTCAACTCTGTAGGTGGCATTGTCGAGAGAACAAGGGCTAGTTAGAGTGAGTTTCGGATTCTTTATTTAATGTCTCGTATCTGATTAGTTTTGAATTACCTTACAGTTTTGCCACTTGCATTGCTTGTATTGGATTTACTATCTTCTTGTTCATGCAGCATCTGAGTCCGAGCCGACTATGGTCCAGCTAGGCGCGTGCTTACTTAGTGGTCATTCCCTCCACCAACAAAACATCCCCTGACTCATCCAATCTGTCAGACGTACTGCACAAGGGCTGACCATCCCGTCCCACACTAACTCTAATTATTACAATTTTCACCCTATTTTTGAATGCAATTACCCATGCCCCCCCCCCCCCCCAGACTTGACCATTCCCACTCAAAATGCTTCAATTCTTTCGTCCATAGATCATTGGGACCCCTGCACTGGAGAATCGACATGCCCCTCCCTATATATGACACACGCACATGCGATGAATTATGTCCGACTATCCATTGATATCGAGGAATATTAATTTTAAAATGTACCCTTGAATATAAGTTCTCAAAACTGAGAGAGTTGACAATTAAGATAATTTCAAATTAAAACTTTGGTTATATCGGAGGATGAAAAATTAATGGAGCTGGAAGGAAAGTAATATAGACATACATGTTTATATTGATCCGGTTGTTTGTAGCGGTGGTGTTCAACGACTGATGGTATTTTTCTGTCGACCTTTCAAAGACCATGTTGTTTTCTTCTTCAATGCTTTAAATATGATGTGAAGTTTATGAATTGACTCTTGTTTCTTGTTCTTGTTTTACCCGTTGTTACTATTAAAGTTTTTTGATTGGTTATTGTAAATAAAATTCACATTTGCTAGACAACTTTCCTATTTCGTAGTCTTCCACCCCAGACATGTTCCTCTTGAACCGGCACTATCTCTTATACTGGGTCTATGATATCTTCCCCAATAGGGTTGACTTCTTTGAACTGAATTGTTTCTAATTTTTGACTGACTTTAAAACCATTATTTTTAATATAGACATGGTTCGATATTGTACCAACGCACATTTTCAGCAAAATTGGCTAAATCAATGTCGTTCCCATGATAATTTTATTGTGATTACAAGCTTCGTTCAGTCACACACAATAGCCTAGACTACAAGATGAGATGACTTGAGATTTTGCATGAATTAACACATGTAGTCCTAGATACATGACTGTGTATCACACCATATCTAAAGAGTCAGCCATTTTTAAGCCTCCATTTTGTATGTCAGACATAAAACGAAGGGTGGCAGAAAAGTATTTTAATTTAACCAGTTCCAACCCCCTTGGTATAAAAAATCCCCTCTTGTCGATTAGCAAAAAACCCTCGTTTGATCTCCATCCCCTAACGTAACCTGCACGGAAGCAAGGGGAGGGGCTGCCGCAAACAAGCAAGTGTGTGCTGTATTTTTAAAGGGTGTCTTATAAAAACTTCCCCTTTGGCTTTTTAACCTCGAGGGTAAATATGCGCAGGGTTTTTTATGTACGAGGGTTTTATCTCGCGATGTGGAAGGCAGGTTGAAGGGATCAGACCTGCACAGGTGGGACCTGCAGGAACCTAGGGGAAGAATAATATCAGTGTTTTACGCACGGGCAAGTTTTACCGCACCTATCATGCATGGTTTGGAAGGTAAATATTAGGAACGTGATGTTGCAGTAGATTTTTCCCCATATTTTCCTGTTAATATTTACATTAATTTTGGAGTATCTCTACATTTAAATCTAATCTGTGTAAAATAATTTAAAGTTCTCAGGTATTTCTTGTTTAATTTATTCTTGTGTAATGCTTTCAACTGTAAAATAAAGTACTGTATTTGTTTGTTTTAAAAAAAATTAACGTGTAGGGCAAGTGTTTCTTGAAAATAAGATAAGCTTTTAGTTTTTAGCACTAAAAGTATTAGCGCTTGCGACTCTGATTCGGGAGGTCCCGGGTTCAAATCCCGTCAAGGCTGACAGGCGGCAATCCTGACTTAAGGTTTTTCCTAGGTTTTCCTCGGTCATTAATGCGAACAGTCCTCGGATATCCCTTCAAAATTGTCCAAGCTCGAATATACGCGTAGTTAGAAACCTATAGAAGGGCATACATTGCAACCTGGGCATGGGTTCCCATGAACAATTTAATTATTTAAAAAATATATATTATTAGTTTTGTAACTCTATAGTCGTCTAACGTTCTGTAGTCTATAGTCGGGTCGGGAACAGACGGCCATTATAATACTGCATGAAATAATGGATATTGATTTCTCGATTTGGTTAGTCGGGAAATACTCCCGTAGGTGGAATTGTTAATATTTAATACAATATTCAGAAGTTAAAAAAGAAGTTGGCTAATGCGCCTACCTGGAATGTGGGAGACTCGGGTTCGAAGCCCGGTCGGGAAGGATTTTTTAACTTCTGAATTGTATTAAATATTCATAGATATTGAGCATTACTTTAAAGAATTTAACGTTGTGTTTTTCTCCCAATTCATTTTTATTGAATGGCATTTTGTACATAGCTATAAAAACAATAGTCTGGACCGGCACCTCCACCAATTAAGAATGTAAATCCTAGACCGGCACCTCCACCAATCTCGAAAAAAATGTGTTCCCCGAAAATCGGGTACTTTTTTACTATCACGTCTGCCCCTATACTCGACCCGACCCGACCTGAAATTTCAGACGTACCCGCAAACCCCATACATTAATATAATTATATTGATGCGTTACTGCAGGTGAACTGTTGTGATGTGGGTGTCATAAAGGAGCAGGTTAGAGGTAGCCAGACAATTGGGACATTATGTTCTGAATAAATATACTTCCTGGTCTAAGAGTAGGCCTAATCTTAGTTCACCTTCAAGAAGGTAGTAGAATGGAGAATACAAACTCTAATGGGAGCCATGTTACATTTAAGATGATGGAGGTTGTTGTATTTGCTGCATAGTTTTACGTTATTGCTGTCTTTGATATTGTCAAAGTTTTGCTATATTAAATTGAATAGGCCTAAATTGAAAGTATTTTTAAATGTTGTGGTTTCTTGGGCTATTATTGTTATTTCCCAATTAAGTTAAACGAGAAATACTCTTGTGGGTGACTGGATGGGATTGTTTTATTTAAACAGTCTGAAATTTGAATTCTTTGTATGTATTAAACAAAATTACTTTTCAACATGTGATGTTGCCGATTCTATGTTTGTTCTGTTTCATATCGTATCCTTGTCATACTATAATTGTTGTTATTTCTTCTGCTAAAATTTGTCGTCACTCCTGATTGCGTCCAATGTTGATGTTGCAGACGCTGTTTTAGTTGCTGACTTTAAGTTATTGTCACTCATTAGTCACTACTCACTACCACTAGCTGGGGTTGTTTACTTTGCTGATATTGTTGTCGTTACCTCCTGTTGTTTCAAATAAGATGTTGCTTTAGTTAGTTGCTGTTGTATTAATAGGCGAATTCTCTCTCTCTCTCTCTCTCTCTCTCTCTCTCTGGCCAGCTGAAACTCGGCCCCAGTGTGTCAAGGAAGTGTGTCCACTATCTGTCATCTGCACCCACTCTGTCAACATGGTCCACCTACATCACAGCAGCTGCCGGAGCATGACAACAATACTCTGTAGCGGCCCCGTGCCGTGACAACGACGTATGCACTTTTTACTTTAGATAACAGAGAAATAATATAATTAAACTTTAAGCTCAACACTAAAAGCAGTTCACTTTTTATACAAATGGTGACTTAAAATACGAATTGGCATTCGCAAAATACAATAACTCTGGGGAGTAGAATATTTAATTAGCTTCTACATACCATACAAGAACAACACATCATGGACATTTCATTGTCATGTTGTGTTTAGAATTACAGACATGTTACTTAAATATAAGATGTTAGATGCAGCAAGGTATAATCCAAGAAATATGGATATATTTTTTTCTAGCAGTCTAGTTTATTAGTTCTCGTTTTCATTTCATTTTTTTCCTTTTTTTCCCACCAAATGTTTATATTTGGTTCATTAATTAATTGCATTCAATATCCTTTTTATTTGTTACCAAAATTGTTGTGTTTTAATGCATTGTTGTTGTAATATTACTATTTGAAATATTTATGTAGTTCATATGTAAGTAGGTTTATTTAGTTTTCCTCCTTTGTAAATCAGTTTTAAAATAAATAAATAAATATATAAACTAGGAAAACGCTTAAGTCACGCCGCGTTGTTGGATGAGCGTAATTGGTGCATTGAGCTGCCATGTGTTATGCGGATTTTCTGTTGTTCTGTGGAAAAATCATACTAAGTTGAATTTTTAAAAAATTAAATTAAATTAAATAAAAAAATAACTTTAATTTTTTAATTTTTTAAAATTAATTGTAATTGTTAAAAAAAGAAAAAATCGTAAAATTGCGATTTTTATAAGAAATAATTTCTCGATTGCGCTCAAATTTAACACTTATCTATTAATTCATAAAATAAGGGTTATATAAGTCAAAAAATTGTTTAAAAAAAAAAAAAACGTATAATTTCGATTTTTATGATAAATATTTTTTCAATTGCGCTCAAATTTTACACGAATATCTTAATTCATAAAATAAAGGTTCTGAGCAAAAATCATTTAAAATCGGATAAAGCATGTAGGTGTTATAAGTCGAAGAAATTTTTTAAAAATCGAAAAAAAATCGTAAAATTGCGATTTTCATGAGAAATATTTTTCCGATTGCGCTCAAAAACGTGGCAGTTCTAAGTTCAGAGATTTCGAAGGCCTCCAGAAAATTTCATCTCAATTGGAGTATTGGTTTAGCCGCAATCGTGTGAACAAGAGCCAAAAATACCACAAAAAAAGAAAGAACGAAAGAAAAAAAACATTCCGGATTTTTATCTTCGCTTCGCTCATCCAAATAAATAAATAAATCTGCAGATTTGGGATTATAAGAATGCATGTAAATAATGTTAAAGGTTATACAAGTAAAAAGAAAGAGGATTATTTGTGTAAAGGCGTGAGTTCTGCCAAGTGCCCGTTCTGAGAAAACTGTTCGCAAATATTAAAGTTGCTGTGTGACGTTTTTTTTATATTCCTCTGTGAAACACGGTATTTGTTCTACCCATGGTTCTACCGCTACGTTGTGTCGATACTTGGGACTTGTATCTGGCGCCTCAGTGAACGTAGTACGGCTTGTCGCGCACAGATCGCACAGTAGGCTACGGAGTTCCCAGCTGCTTTACCCGAGGAAGATAGACAAGTTTCTAAACAAATGCCAACATTTTACAAACAAAACAACAATGATGACAAATACTCAAGTTTTTCGACATCATTTCGAAAATATAGAGAAATAAAACGATCTATGGAAAAATATATTTGTTATTTTAATGTGACAAAATATTATGGCAGTTTATGATTTTAATTTTTTAGCATAATGTAAAATGTGATTTTGGAGTCTTGCGGCTTCGAGGCATCCTCTAAATCCACAACATCTGCTCCTACAACGACTGAATGAATGAATGAATGAATGGGATTGGGTGTAGAGAATTTAAAATAACTATTTATTTATTTATTTATGTGTTTATTTTATTGAGGATATTTCAAACAAAACATTGATGATGGATGATGCACAAATTTGTAAAATACAAGTCCAAACATTATTTGTCATTGTAATTTTTTAGAAACCAACAGTAATAATAATAATTTATGTGTGTATGCTTGAGCGCCAAGTGGGCTACCGTTGATCATTGATAACATAATAATATGTCGAAACAGTGAACGTGAGAATTTTGCGATTATTTTGTGTGTAGCAATATAGTTGTATGATAATAACATCAAGGCTAAAATTATCATAAACAATTGCGTTTAAAATTTGGTTTTGATAAACTTTCATAGTAACAAGTGTGGGCTGACAACTTTTCATCGACTTGCAGAAAAAAAAATTAGTTGATCCAAAATATTGCAAAAGCTTTCGTTTTAAATAAGTTTTTTATTCCCATGTAACACCAAGAAGTTTTCAAATGTATTCAAAGCTAATATAATATTCTCACGCGCGTGCCCGGGTGAAGTGCAGCCTGCCACACACTCACGCATCTTGATATGATAATGCAGCCCCTGATGTTTGCCACACAAAGCAGCAGGCGACGTGTGCGTAACACAGTTTGCAAGCCTCGTTCTTTACGAGATCTCATCTCGATCTACACGAGAGAGGATCTTCATGGCTGTCACGTGCCCAATCGCCCGGGGAGAATCCTGAGATCTCATTTCACTTCCAGGACCCTCAGGTTCTGCATGGCTATCTTCGCCCTCCGAGGATAAGAAACAAAATATGTCAAATAGTTTTACAAAAAACTAGGGATGCACACGATGAACGATAGTGAAAATATAAACGAATTGCATTTTTTAATTTGTCCAAAACTATACAGTCATATAGGCGCTCCACGCTAAGAAAGGAGTTGCGCGCGCTTTTACGGGTGAATTGTAGCCATTCAGCAGGCTCCAATTTAAAATAACGATCGCTGATTGGCCCGTCGAAAGCGCTGCGCATCTCCTTTCTTAGCGTGGAGCGTCCTATATTACAAATTTCCAGCGTTATCGCGGACCGCCATGCGGCCATACCACCGCTATTGTATTCGTGTCTTCTGTCTTGTGTCAGTTGTGTGAGTGAAAATCAATTGATAATTTTACATTCAACAAAACTAATTTTTTTTTTGTGCAGTAAAAATGTACATAATCTTAAAGTTAAAATCGAAAATGGCAAATTTTATCGATCATATGACATGCTCATGGCTGACAAATTAATGTATTTGGCTTGAAAAAGTTTTTTACCTTTATCTTTAAATTATTTATTTTTATTGGTAGGAGTAAAGATCATATTTATATCTATTTTATTTAGGTGAATTTTTTTTATGCAGGTCAGCTTTTATTTCCGGTGGTGCCATTCTGACTGATGATATATTTTTGTCAATGTTTTAGGAAATAGAATATGCTGAAATTGATTTATACAAATTTTATTTATCGCGCATTCTCTGCACTGTCCTTACTTCAATTATCTCTATAATTACTTAGTAATTAGCCAACCACCAGCACTGAACTCTGACAAGACAGTTATGCAGGGAACGACGTGCAATGATATACAGGAAGACGATCACTGCGGAAACCTGTGATTCACAAATAGCCATCCTAAATATTAACGAATTTTTTTTATTATTAAAGAAATATCAATAAATATCCCTACATAGACATGTTTAATCAATTCTGTAATTATTACAAAATACATAATAACATTCAAAATTAGCCCAACTCATACAGTGACTAAGTATTTATGTTAGTAACAGTAACGTAATTTCAAACTTTATGCTTTCCCTGCCCGAAATAATATATGAATTAAAATATTTTGTGGGTAATTGTGTGTGTTCAAATACTTCAAATCCTGTCGTTTTATTTTCAATACGACTGCGTACTGAATAAAAAATAATAATAAATTGAAAATTGATTATTGCAAATATTGTCACGTCATACGGGTATCATAGCCCCTGTGTGCCGCACCTTGAGATTGAGTAGCCCCCCACCCACCCAAGCCAAGACACTCTGTTATAAAAAGCTCCCGGCTTTGTACTCGCGAACCATTGTGAGCTGTGGGTGCGCCCGCTTCAATGGACACCACAACACCATGAATATTCCTGCTAGCCCGCTATGATTGAGTGATTGGACAGACTCACTGACTGACTGACTGATTGACGGGGATAATCTTATAGGGCTGCCAACCTAACCATCAGGTCAACCGCTTCGTGGTCGACTCTCGAGGAGGTTAGCTTGCCTTGCCTCGTACGGGACTCGAACCCTGAGACCCCGGCTTCACTACTAGGGTGCTCTTGCTAATTTCTCGACCAAAACAATAGTAGTGTATTTCTAGAAGTCCAATTGTCTTATCAATATCTAATCATCGTTAATCAGCAATGTTTACGGTACCTATATTAATCTATTGACGGCACTGTACAAGAATGGTTGTAAGTTGTTACTGATAGATCAACCAACCCAAGGCCCCTAGATTGTAATGAGATACACTCGAACTAATAAAGCTGCGTTTATACTTTTCTTTTACTTGATAAATAAATAAATAAAATCAATTGTGTTTAGAGTGTACCCACTCAGTTATATAACTGATTTTCAGTGGGGGACTTTAAACCAAAGCGACCAAGCCAACCCTGCAGGCCCCGACACAATCGACGAGTGAGCGATAACCAACCAAAGATTTTACTGATGAACATCGTCTCCGGATACAGACAGCGTTCACTTCACTATCAGTTTTAACTTCTTTGTATCGACAGACGACAACACTATTCCTTTATGTCACAAGATAATTCCATGCTACAAATACGTTCTGCAAAGTCCACACCAAACGCAAATAATTGTCTTACTATTGCGGGAATCGAACCGTGGACCCTCTGCATTGGCATCAGAGACTCTGACCACAGGAGGACCATAATCATTCAACGTGTTCGTATCCATCTCTTCTCGAAATAGGTTTTGCAAAGCTCAGAACCGACCTCGACTGAGGGGTTGCAAATCTCCTGCACCTCGTACGTATATTATATGTGGCTTCACTCTTCCTCCTCCATTTCAGACGATCTCCTGTATAACCGGCTAAACTGTGTCGGATAAACATACACTGTTTCCCCATGCATATAACATTGTCATTGACGTTACTATACAAATATGAATTAATTATCTTACTAAAATGATAAACGTTATCAATCCAAAAAACATAAATATATTTTCGAACTTTTTTGTACAAAATATAATAAAAAGCCTCCCGCACTGGTTGTCCTTGGTCGTCTTACACCCCCATTGTGCGCGCGAGCCACGCAGACAAGGGGCCTTCTCTGACAGTCAGTGACAGAGTGGACCAGCCTAAGAGGGTGGGGCTTTCACTGCTAGGGAAACCTAAAAAATATTAACTGCTTTGGGATGAAAAAGATTTCTTTGGGAGTAATATTTTAATATGTTTGCGGCGGCTGGCGATCTTGCCAGGTGATTGCAGGGAGGGCGGAGGTGGAGGGACTTGCTCTGTTCTCGGGACACGCGAGTGTTTGCACGTGCAGATCACGTTGTGATACTGTACAGTGTGCTAAATGTAAACATACGCTACAAGGCGTTTTATACTCTCTTATATTATACATTTTAGTATGTACCGTTGATTCACTAAAAAAAGTTTGATACAGATCAAACATCATAAAGCCCAAACCAAACCTACCCATAGAAATCTTGCTCTTCTTCTTCTTCTTCTTCTTCTTCTTCTTCTTCTTCTTCTTCTTCTTCTTCTTCTTCGACAGTAGTAGATTAGGTAAAAATGGGTGAAAATGTCCAAGGCTAATTTGACTGTGGAAACGTTGAAAATTGCAAACAACACATCAGTCAGGATTGCTGCAGGTTGACATCGATCCGATGACCTCTCGTCTCCCGAGGTCTAGTCTTGTGTCAATAGTCCTGGTTGGCAGAGAAACTAAGATTCCTCCATGTATCCTCTCTTGGCTGGCGGAGGAACCAAGATTCCTCCATGTATCCTGGCTGGCTGGTGAGGGAACCAATATTCCTCCATGTATCCTGTCCGTCTGACGGAGGATCAGCGAACTGTGATTCAGTAAGTCTGGAATTGAATCGTATATGATAAAGAAGCGATTCGACTCTCGCAATTTTTTTCCGGACTCTTTCTTCGAGTGACAAAAAGACGCATCTGTCAGACGGCGAAGACGGATGACTCTGCTCGTATGATTTATGGTCTCCTGGTCTTCTTAAAGCGTCATAATGATGTTCCAATGCGAGGGAGGGTTAGCTAATGCAGAGGATCGATCAGGCACTCCATTCAAATACCGGCGTTCAAATCCGCGCTTTGTGGGGGGGGGGGACGGAAGTGTTCATAAAACATTCTTAGCATTCGAGATGGAGGTTTTTATTAGAGTGAATAAGAACGAGCGGAATATCCATTCGACTCAACGTTTTTCCGTCATTGATATTTTATAAAATACATCAAGAGCAAAGTAAATACATATTTGCTACTCAACACCTGCTGTTATCAATGTTGGCTGTTGTTCATATACAGACTTTGATGACTTTTTAATAGATAAGCGTTTGTTGTTGCCAGGAAATAATTCAAGACCAATGAGAAAATATGCTTGAATAAATCATAAATTAATATGTCCAACATATTCGACAATTTTCTGTCGGCATTTAGCTTTAAAATATTTACCCTTTGCACTCCTGTTTTCTGTAAAGGTAGACGGCGCTATAACATATATGTTGCCAATGTTTTAAATCGGAACCCTGTAAAGTTTTGTTTTTAAATATGTTCCCAACAAAATTATATATTTCGAAGTTTACAAATTTAAATTTTCACGTGACAGAATAACAAAAATTGTATTTATAACTCATGAAATTGGGACTATGATCAAGAACTCTCCTCCTATCAGCCCATGGTGGGTGACACCCGGGTCTGTAGCTCGGGAGACAATAAGCTCGAGTTGTGTAATGCAAGGCCTGCTCTATACTAACATAAAACATCCTATTCCTCTCCTTCTCTGTCTGGTATTGATCTGGTAAGACGGACACAGATCGTAGAGTCTCGAGGCTTGCGATGATGACGGACGCCTGGTTGTGTTGGGGGGAGGGGGGGGGGAGTCCACCCTAGGACGAGGCAGCCGGAGAAGACGTTGCGCGGTTACACAAGACACGACCAGAAGACGGTGCCTTCGATGACCGAGGATGTGATGAAGCTATTATTAATCCAGTTTACTATATTAAAATACTTAATCCTAAAAAAATATTTTATTGTAAATAATAACGTTTTAATTTGGAAATCTCTCAATTTGTTAGCGTCAACACTCAACACTTTTGAGAACATCCAGTCTCTGAAAACTTGAGTTGTTCTCTGCATCAGTTGGCGTACACAAAGTGGGAAGGTTCCGCATTGTTTTATACCATTCATCTCTTACACGAACAGTACAGGGTATGTTTCCAAGTTCCAGACGAGTGTGTCCATTTTCGCCGAAGGCGACAGAATTTACTAGTTTGCAACTTTCAAATGCCTAAAAACACGTTAAAAATCGAAAATGGCATAATAGGTGATGGTAATAGTTGACTATGGAATCAATATCTTGATCTCATGAGGAGGGCGATTGCCCCCCCCCCCCCAAAAAAAAAAAAACATCCACTGATAAAAGTACCACATCAAAACACTTTGGTTTTATCCAAGCATCACGAAAGTCTTGCTGGAGCCACTCGATGTAATCACGACCTGGCGAGAGGAGACAACACTGCTGGTTGTCCACGTGCTGTGGCTACAGACACTACATGCCCGCCACCCACGAGGCTGGGGGGGGGGGGCAGCTGGACGCAGCCGGCGCTAAAACAACACCCATCACATCTCTATCATCAGCACCAGGACTACCCTCGTAGAGAGAAGGGTTTGTCCACGTTATAAACACAGTGTCAGTCACCTCCTAGATCTAGAGCCTGAGACAGTAGCACCGCACGCGCAGCAGCCTGGAGACAGGAGCAGATCAAGGACCGGGCGGAAGACATGATTCATCGCTGTCACTTCACATTAATCACAATTAAAATTTAAAATCGTGTTGACGTATAAAAACAGGACAACGCACAAAATTATATTTTTGCTATTCCAATAATAACTGGAAAAAAACAATAGTTGATTCGGGGGGGGGGGGGGGGGGGTTTATATTAAGAAATTTGTAGAACTACTCATGAAATAATCATTTCGGGAAAAGTAGCCTACGTATCCTGGTACAAAACCTTGCCATATGTAGAGCCTACATAAAGTGCTTTTTAGTATTGTTATAACCCTTCTTCTGATTTCAAGGGGGGGATTGGACACACTGATCGCCCTGGGCGAACAATTAAACAATTGAACAACAGTTCCAAAAGGAAAACGTATAGATGATTAATTATTTGTAGATGTCGAGTTGATGATTGAAGACTGCCCAGTGACCTATTAGCAATTAACTGTCATTTAAAAGTGATTCTGCTCTATGGTGATAGACGGCTGAAGTGACCTTTCGGTCCCTATGGACGGGGAGTTGAGACACGAAACAGCTGACAGTGACAGCCGGGTAGAAAGAGAAGGGACTCTGACAGAATTCCTCAACCTCTATGACAGCTTTATCAAAGCTGACAACTGAGAGGCATATTTGTAACTTAGTGGGTTAGACTTGAGATATGCATGTATTTATTACCTTGTCAGTCATTACTTAGACTACTATACTCTCATCTCATTCCAATTATTATTGAATCAATAAATTACGTTTATTTTCTAGATAAGTCCCTGCCAGCAGCCATATTGGACAACAAGATTGCGCAGAAGTGTTGCTAAGTAGCCTATGGCTGTAATGTGTCATCGGTCACTTTTAGCTTGATTAAATGATATTCCTTGACCCGGAAAACCCCTGTTGGTTTTTACCATTTTCGGGTTAAACCCACGGGATTTTTCAATATTGGAATGAACTACTCGATTGGGGAAAATAGAAAAGGATGAGTGCCATTCACTGGCTAAAATAATTATTTATGCTACACATCGGTGCACTCATCCACCGAAGAATATCAATATCAAAGTGGACAAAGAGTTTGATAAATGTCAACGTCAAAAATGAAAAACAAAGTAAATCATAATTTTTTAGACACTTTGTGTATCAAAACTGCAAAGCTCTGGGTGTGTAGAGTACATTCGTCAACCTTAAAATAAATTTTTTACCATTTACCAATTACCATATAACCGAAATTTTCAGATACATTTGATTTACTACTCTATTTTTTAAATTCGAGATTGTGGATTTCAATTTTCAAATCGCGAAATTCACAAGTTGTATTGCCGATTATGTCCATCTCTTGTTATCCTGCTTGCATCTTCTGCAGACCTCGTGACATCGATAGCCCATGTGCACAGCGCTGCTGCAACTCGTCGCGTAAGACGCGTGCATCAACAAAAGAAACGTTTCTCCCTCTTTTTAACCTCTTGATCCAAACCAAACGCTCCACGTCGCGTCCGTGCCCAGAGAGAGGACAGGACACGGGACCATTATCAAACAAATCTGTTTTTTCCTTCGCCCGGGCACGCGAGTTTGCGACCGCATTGAAAGCTCGGCCAGCCCCCACCTTTTTATTATAATATCCGCGCATGCGTATTCATGCATAGGAGGGTGAGTTTTTATACGGGGAGATTTTTATTCAGTAGCCCTCGAGTGTTTTGTCTGAAAGATGGCCGCACACGCACGCACACACACGCTCTCCCTCGGCGACTCTTTTAATGGGGTGTTTTACGGGGATCATCCCCTAGCACAAGACTCACCCTCCAAGTTTCTTACAACCCTCAAAAACCAGAGACTAAAATAATCCACCCCTAACCTAACCTAACTAACTATAGGGGTGACGGGACGCATTGCAGACAGACCCATCAACAAAATAAATCGATTTTTAGGGGTGAATTTTTTCTATTTTTGGAAGTAACGTGTTTTTGCGAGACGCGCGCCCCACCAGTTTCTCTCGGCCAATCGGGAGAGAGAGAGAAAACTAAAAACCGTCCTCGGCCAATGGACGCTTATAATTACATTTACATATACAAATGAGGGGGAATTTTTTTAGTCGTTTTTTAACTATCAGTCCCACCTTTTTTAAACCTCGCCCAATAAAACGCTCAACAAACAAGTTGGTTGGGCCAATAGGAGAGCAGACACCGCTTCGTATGCTAATCTATGAGCGTTGGTTAGCGAGAGTCTAGTTCCTAACTATAGTCCAAGTTTGATTCCTTACATGCACTCCTCGTAAATTAAATTACTCGGAATAACCATACTGTTTTTTCCATCAATTCTCCCAACAAAAAAATGCTAATGCTCGTGACTATTCTATTCGAATTTCCCATTCTCACCATTATTGAGCTATATCGCATGTTATCCATAATGTCCATAGCGCAGATAATGTTGTCCATGCAAAGCAACCAGCGATTTTTTTCTGAAATAGTTTTTTCCTATTAAAACTGCGATTTGAACCCAGGACGTTCTGCAATTGAAGTAGGGAAACCCAAAAATCAGAAAACTAAAGAGACAGACTCTGAAATTTCCCAGCTACTGTCTCGCATGACATTTACATCTACATTATAATCGGTGTGGTGTTGGTAAATCTATACGTTGTCATTGTCAAGCGATTTAAAACGGTTATAGGCTTCGCAATTTTGTGTAAATACATAATACATCATTTTACAATGTAATAGGTAAATTTGTAAATTATTGTACAACAGTTTACAGCCCGCAGTATAATTACTAATTAGTAGGGATGCATATTAAACGATTGATGTCAAACTATTATCGATTATTATTGATCAATCCGGAGACAATTTAGGGAATAATTCATCGTTTGACGTCCGTACTAATTAGATAAACAGTGATGTCAGAATATTATGCTATTTTTCTCAATTTTAATAACTTACACATTTTAAATTATCTATATTATCATAAATCATTAAATCAATATTGCCTTTTCGTACATTGTTGTCGAAACAAACTCTAAACATTATTATTTCAAAATTTGCTTAAGTGCAGTTAAATATTTTGTTCAATGTAGGGTCTACTTAGTTCTATTGATTGTCCAGAGAGAAATATGAGTTTGTGTTCAAGTGAATACAATGTTGAATATAATAGCTTCAGTGAGCGCTCTATGAGTGTTTTGATATTCTATAATAAATACTAAATGCGCGAGCAGAGCCCTGCCCCGCAGTGGTGGCGAAATGGCCCCGCGCTCCACTCCACTCTCAGCTCAACTCTCAACAGTTTTTTGAAAGCGTGTTTCAAAGCTCTTGACCGGATGTAGAGAGCTCGGCAACAACATGTGCAGCTCGCTGGTAATCCGAGGCCGGGCTCTAATCCGCGGGTCTTGTGGGGCAGGGCACACTGTGTGGGACACCATCACCAAACACAGGCTGGGACGAGAGAAATAAAATAAAATAATACATTCGATTTTAAATAAAATAAATAAATAAATTCGTATTTAGAGTCTACCCATCTCAGTCATATTATGAATGATTTTCAGTGGGGGATAGTAAACCAAAGCGACCAAACCAACCATTTCGGCGTCGACGCCATCTACGCAAAAACAATGCTAACCAGAGACCGACATCGATCTTGTCCGATCATAGGAGTTGGGCACGATTCTCCCGCGGGCGACGCCAACTTCAGATTGTGCTTCGTATACAAGGCGCGTAAGAACTCTTATTCGATTGAGGTGAGGGGGGAGTCAGGATCATTTTTCTGCTTCTGCATGTTTGACACAAGTCAGCACACTAGTTTTCAGTTGTGCCTGTTGTGGCGGTGGTGTTGAACGGCGAACTAGATGTTTAACATTTGTGAAGGGGGGGGGGGGGAGAGGAGGAAGGTCGATTTTTTGTAATTCTACTGTACTGCTCGAACTACATTATTTTGTAATTTTGTAATTACAATAAAGTCCAATCTGATTTATGAGGAAGTAATTCACAGATAATATTGTAATACTTTTAAAGAGTGAGACGTATCGTGCGCGCTCCACGAAGAATTCACCGCCCGCGACCCCCCCTGCCTATGGCGCAGCCCCAGGCCTTGATAAAACACGGCTTGAATTGAAAGCAGAAGTGGGACTGCACTGATCAATAGGGCGCTACTGCTACCGCTCCTGTAGACGGCTGAGCTAAATGACCATCAGACCAGGCTAAGCTGACCAGACCAACAGCTGCCTGAAATGGGTTACAACAAGGGGAAAGGTGCAAACTTCACACAAAAAAACATCGCATTTTGGTATTTGAAAAAGTTTTTTTTGTCCAACTGAGTAATCATTGGTTCTTTACGATATTCTTGAAACGGCCAGTTTGCTGGGCAGATGATAAGGGTGTGAGTGTGTGTGTGAGAGAGAGAGAGAGAGAGTGAGAAGAGAGAGAGAGAGAGAGAGGAGAGAGAGAGAGGAGTGAGAGAGAGGGTGTGAGTGTGTGAGGGGGGGGGGGGGGGGCTCGTGCAACTTATTCATGTACTAGGGATGACGTGAACTTCTCTGTTATTCTGATTGACACGGCGACATGTACGATGTCAATGTCAGGTTGTCTGTCTGTCTGTTAGGATGTATGAGCTGTCAGACGAGCCAAGCTAACAAGACAGCCACACGTGAAGTTCAGACTCAAACTTGAGCGATTGTCTAATGAATTAATTGAGGTTAAATCTGCAGATTCTTTGAAATATGTCTCCTATTTCGACCTGTTATTTCAAGGCTCTCACTTACTTTTCTTATTTACTTCAACGAAAACTAATAATCTTTGCCGTTGAAGTGCCCTGAAACTACTATACTATCTAATGTGAGACACTCCCAGGTGTCGGATATCTGAGATTTGTGTTGCGAATCTTGTTCCACGTGCAATGCTAATGGATTCTTGAAATTGTAAATATGAATCCTTCAATGTCATATTATGAAGGTGCGACCGACAGTGTTGGCTCGAGCGTTAGGCGCGCGACTCTGCTGTTTCGGGAGATCCCGTGGTCACATCCCGTCGAGACCGGCAATCCTGACTGAAGGTATTTCCGAGGTTTTCCTCGGTATGTAGACAATAAACATCCATTCACAATTTGTCCTATCCGCAACATACTGGGGCAAGAATTGCACCCTGGGCAGGCTTCCCACGAAAAATGATTAAATTATATTATGATGATGAAGTTGCTATGTACAGCAATGACAATGTGGGGTTGGTCGGGAAACATTCTCAATAGGTGAAACTGATTATATTTATTACAATCTGTCAACCAGACCAGGGTTCAATCCCCGGGGGAGTTGAGGTTTGAATTTATTTCTGCATTTATTTATTTATTTTATTGTTTATCCTTGTTGTCATTATCATTCAACAACAACAACAACAACAACAACAACAACAACAACAACAACAACAACAACAAGAAGCGTCGACGCTAGCAAATATTTTGCTAAAACATTTAAAATCTAGAAATCTCGTGCCGCGATGAGCCTTGCTGAAGCACAAAATCACTAATGGACTAAATTAATTGTTGATTGATATTATTAGGTTAATATTTTATTTTGTTTGGTCTAACTCATGAAATACGACGAGCAAATTAACACATTAATAATTTAGTCGTGAAAAACGTGGAAGTTAGAAAAAATAGGAGAGTCCAAATTGCTATTTATTATTAGTTAATTTAATCATAATATTATACAATAATTAGAAATATCGTAATAGTCTCTCTATAATTATAGTACAAAAAGAAAAACCCGTCTAAGCTCGGAAAACCCCTTTCGCCAATAATTTGGTTGGTTGGGAATAAAACCCACAATGTCCAGATCAGAATCTCGCCGTGAAACTTGGAAGGTGTTAGAATTAACACTGGAAACACTTTATTATGACAATACAATTAATTATCCGTTGAAGAAGAGGAAGTATTTACGTTTCATACGTATGTATAAATCAATCGAATACCAGCAAAACAAAATACTTTATTATATATTACATATTATGTATTCTTTGTAACTTAATTCTATTTTTAGCTCAATTTTTCTTAGTAAATTTATAACTCTGTTCTCTATCTGCTGATGCTTAGAATATTATCTATGTTATGTTTATATTATGATGTAAGTTTGTTTCTCTTTTCTTTTTTTTTTTTTTTTTTTTAGGATTTTATGTGTATCAGTATATCTTCAATATATTATATTGCACTTGTGGGATCTCGATCCCGTTTCGAATAAAGATCTAATAATAAAGACAAACTATAATAATCACAGAAATCAGATTGCTAAACTAGTAAATAATAGCTTTATTGAGAATCGCGCTGTACAAATTAAGTAACCTCCGTGTGTGTCAGCTATGTGACTACGTGGGTAGACTCTAAACAAGAAATTATTTTATTTTTTATTTATTACTGGTTTGGGCCATTGAATTCAACAGACGTTGCATCGTTTTGTGAACTACCAATATAATAAATATGTAGGGCCTACTCAACGTAAATCGCGATACAGATTAAATTTGTATATCCAACGAATCAGCTGTTATTATATTGCTGTTATTTTTGTATGGGTTTCAAGGCGAGTGGACTTGGTTCGGTGCTCGAACCCAAGTATACCACGGCTTCACATGGCTCGGACTTACGCCCCATGAGAAAATATGCAAACTATGTACAACCTCGCAGACGCATTCTCTTATATTCACTCTAAACCAACACTATATTTTATTTTGCGAAATAGTTTACAACTCCCCTTGCACCCTTCTGTCACATCAAGCTCAAGGCCAGCCAGGCAAATAACCCACCCCACCCTCAAAGCACAAAAGAAATGTTTTCACCCTTTGAAAAAATGTCCTTCAAAAATCTGAACCATCAAAACAACTCGACCAATATTTTATTATCTTTTTGTCCCTTTTGAAAACTCGAAAACGACCAGTGCCATTTCGCGAATACCAGCGAATATCTGTCGTTCTGTGCTGTAGATAAAAACATCTCGGTCGTAGCATTTCGTTGAAAGGATTTAGAGGACAAAAACAGGGTTGTAAAGTGATTTGAATGTCTGCGATGTCAATAGTAGAAACTCTTGGCTGTTGTCTGTGGAAGTGCGCAACGAATCAGCTCGCAAATCAAATGTCCAGTCCAAACCTCAGTGTCTTCAAGAGATGCAAGGAACTTCCGCGTGGATGTCAATGTCACTAAATGTTTTGTCCTCTGGTCTGAGAATCGACTTATTTTAACTTTGCTCTAGATTCTAAATACGTTGACTAAACTATAGTGTAACATAACTACAATACAGAATACATGTCTCAATGTATTCTAATGTTGGCTTGACTAATGTGTTCAGTTCAGTGCTGTACTGGCTATAGAACTCACTTTTCCTTTTCATGTCGTATATTATACATTTAGAAATAATAATATAGGATGCACTCCAAAGTTTACTATTAAATCAATGATTTTGAGCGTGATTTGCATTTAGCCAATGTAGATTCTAGATAAGTACAGTGATCTACTATAGTCTCAACTCAGATGTGGCATAATATTCACATTGCGGGTGATTAAAGCATTTTCTGTTTAGGTTTGTGAATCAAGCGTTACAATAAATACCTTCAATTTAAATTTACATTCGTCTTAATACGTTTATAACAATGTGATATTATAGACTTTAGATAAAGGATCGCGAAATTGTGCCCTGTGGTAGAAAACGATCCTTACATATGGACACCCTTAGCCGCTTGCAGAGAATAATGCGTCAGTCAAGTTCTGATGTTATTAAAAAATTTAATTAATTTGATAATAACAAAAAATATTGAAATATTTACCTTTTATAAAAGATTAGTTGAATATAGTAACAATTGCTATCAATAACAAAGTTATTTTTGTTGTTAAAACTTGGACTAAGATGATATTAAAATAATAATTTATTGACGAAGGAAAACAACAGCAACGTACTAAGTTTTCATTAAACACCTGATTTTTGTGATGTGTGGTAGATTCCTGAGACATGAGTCACATTAAGATTCACCGAGATGATGCAACACGTGCGACTATGGTAGGTAAGTATGGTGTGGTAGACACAACAAGTATATTTCTCACGTGATAAGCGAAAATGTCAAGGTGTGACCTTGAAAAGTATTTTTAAATGTTTATTATTTTTCAGTATACCAAACATGCAAATTCCGATCAACGCGAGATTTTCTTAGTACCTCCATAAACGTCAAGTGAAACCACATAAACGTCAGTGTCTTTTGTTTATCACTTCACTGCGTTCTTTATAAAATGTCCCAGACTAAACACGTCTTTAAGATTCTTTATAACATATGACATAACCCAACTAAAGTATGGTTGTACGGGGTAGTAAACACGGTCACCTGCCGGACGCCACTGTAGCGAACACGGCCGCAGGGGATGTTTTTTGCACAGTCCAAGGTCTTCTAAAGGGGTCGTAAGCCTTTGCATTAGTTGAGTTGAGCCTCGGTCTTATTTGTCGCGGATTTGGTTACCAGATATCGGGTTTGTTTTCGAACATGTTTTCGCATCGAGGCCGAGTAGAGAAGAACTAGAGTCAGGAGAAGATGTAGCACCAGAGTTACAGTTAGCTACGATAATGCCATTACACAAAGTAAAAACTAAATCATTTTAAATTAAACTGAAAATTCTTATAATTTATTGTTGTTTTTTATTGTTTTTAAATCAATCCTTGTAAAAACGAAACAAGCGGTATGTCAGTAATGTGTCAACGTGTGGCGATTGCGAGCGTGTTGGGGGGGGGGGCGTGTTATCTGATAAGAGATATCTGTCAAGTGACAACGTTGTACCCTGACCATCACTGGGATCGAAACCTAGTAAATGTAAAAAAGATAGCTTGCATGGTACATTTCATACAAAAACATTAATTACATTTACTTTACCTTATTACAGTACTAGGGGACATTATATTGAGATTCACCGAATGAATGGGGGCGCAACTGTTTTCCATGTAACACCCCCACCCACCCCTTCTTTCCTGCGTGCGTAGATGCTTAGTTATAAACTCTAAACTCATAGGACTAAAAAAATTCTTTTTCAAATTTCCTTATTCAAATCGTTCAACACTTACTTTCTACAGAGCATATAATGCCAATGGGAGTTTTTATAATTTTATCGAAGTTCATGGCGTAATACCAATTATAAATTTTGATGATGATTGCTGATTTATTTATTTATTTGTTTATTAAACGTCTATCTTATTATTTAACGTCTATCTTATTCAGTTAAAAAACTGATAAACAAAGGAAGACAACGAAATTAATCTACTTACATAGATGCAGATACAGTAATGAACTAGCAGATAAATGAATAAATAAAATAAAAAAGGTAAATATTTGAAATCATACCCGCTTCAAAGTTTTGCACGGCACTGCACCCATACACATGTGTCCGTGATAACGGTGGTGACTGGTGACACACCTTCTTCTGAACACACTATACCACTCTACACGACCTGTTTTTGCACTTGAGAACACATCTTTTTGTTACACTTTTCCACAACCCCAAAAAGAGTGCAGTTATTTTTAGCCCTTGCGTCTCGTCCGTCCACCTTGGGAAGCTGAAAGGTTGTTTACGAATATTGGTTCTTGTTGAGCTCAGAACTCAGATCGTCCCACGATCAGGGTAGAAACATTCCAAGGTAGAAAACACCTGGGAAGAAACGTCGCAAGATATTCCGCTTAGTGTGCAAGTCTAAACAAGGCGGGGCATGTCAAAATATCTAAGTTACATTCACAATTAAAAGTTATAGTCAACAAGTAACTTTACACCAATGTAATTTAACCAACTGTAAATAATATATTGAATTAAATAATTCATAATTTGTCGTGTTCATAGATTTTGGCGGCAAATTATAAATAGTTTTGGAAATGACAGATGAGATGAGAGCTCATTTAGTTGGTCACTTTGATTTGAGTCAAGAGTTAAAGATTAACGAATTTTAAATTTAGCATTACCTTTTATATTTTTAATATTTTACACTTTACACTGATATTTCGACCTTTCTCAAAAGGTATTTTCTTTTATAATCTGAGGGTTGTTCAAAGGAAAACTATCAACGATCTAAAACTAAAAGAAACGAAAATATATTATGTTGGCAGACCGGCACGTCACCAATTATATTGACTGGACAAAAAACAAAACAAAATGAGGATCATGAACCATTTCTGCCAACAAAATAATTATGATGAACATAAAATCCCGTCACAATTGTCCTATCCACATTTGCACCCTGGGCTGACTTCCCACGAAGAATGATTATGAAAAATGATTATTAAAAATAAAACACACAAAAATAAAAATTCCTCAAACCGAAATAATACAAGGAGATGAGCAGAATATGCATAAGAAGATTGAAGAAGAAGGATATGATCAATATGTACTTTTCGCCGTTTATTATTTGTAGGCCTATTATTGTTTATTTATTATTTATCATCATTTATCATTATTTATCATCTGTGTCCTGCATGTAAGTTCTTGGAACGAAATAGGATAAATGACATAAAATGTTATAAATACATAAAATATATTAAGATATAACAGTAACACCCCACCCCTCACTGTGGTTAGTGGGGGCAGAAACGGCGACACCTTGAATCAGGCTACCATGCACGTGCTACGTACAACCTTCTATCTGTGATCAGAGAATAAAATGATCTGCCGAAATAACGGAGAGCGGTCATTCTCCAACGAATCTGCGGATTACCGAATACAAAAAACCGCTAACCCCAAATTGAATCTTGGGCGCACAAAGATGTCCTGGTTTCCGCTGGTTGAGTTGACCCATTCCTCACCCCTTTCCTCACCCCTTTGTGCTGAAGCAAATTGGTCTGTTAGTATTGTTGAGATGTCCTGATCGGAATGTTGCAGGCGGGGTTGACTTTGTCCTGTGAATGTAAGGAGGTCAACTAACCTGGCCCACACCTGACTTCCGAGAAGGCGAAGAAAGGAGGGTCCGGTCAATGGTTGGAGGAGACTGCTTGGTGCTTGGCTGTCTGTCACCGTCAGGGGTTGACAGAAGATGATGGTAATGAGATGAGGATGGACCAGACGTTGAGGCGCTGCAGGGATGAGATGAGAGAGAGAGAGAGAGAGAGAGAGAGAGAGAGAGAGAGAGAGAGAGAGCATCCCTGCGGACCAGCGGATTCATGGACGAGGAGCATGTTGGAGGGATGATCACTATTGCTGGTTATTTTGCCGGGATGTCAAAGCTTTCATTAGCTTCGGAAAGAAAGCTATAGTCTAGTCAAGTTAGTACTTACTAGTACACCTCAACTAAAACCAATTGAAGGTTACTTTTTAGGTGGACTGACGACCAACCCTACAGAGTCTGTTGGCTATGCTCTAAGGTTGATTGGATATTGATTGGATATTGCATAACAGTCTCATATTTTTGCAACTTGGCTAATCGAGACGAAGAGAGGGACGTAAGGGATGACGCGGGGGACAATGGGTGGACAGGCCTGTGCTGGTCAGAAACCAGCCACAAAGCGTATGGGAGGGCAGGGGTTCCCCCACGTCGTGGTCGTCTCACGTCTGTATCATCATCCGTCCGTGTTGTCATTGTCGTCGCCGTCGGGAGGTAGTCAAAGGGAAGGGAAAGTTCCCCGACGACGACCCAAAGCTCGCCATTAGTTTCAGGGAGAAAACTCCCCTAATCACGGGCCAAACCACGAGAAGGTTGCGAGTTGGAATTTGATGGGCTCGCCCATGGTATGATTGGGGGGGGGGGGTCAACCGGGCAATTATTAGAGGTGTGGCAAGAATCCTGCCCATAGTCGCATACATACATGCTTTCCCTATAATGTCCTGTTTTGTTTTTCATGTTTGTGTATTGAGTGTGTTATTAGCTGTCTATTACTTATCGTTATAGTTTTTCTCCCTGAAACTAATGGCGAGCTCTGGGTCGTCGACTCGACGGGGAACTTTCCTCTGTTCTACTTTCTCCCCGACGGCGACGACAATGACACACGGAGGATGATGACACAGACGAGACGATCACGACGTGGGGAACCACCTGCCCTCTCCATACCTTGTGGCTGGTTCTGACCAGCACAGGCCTGTCCACCCCTTGTCCCGCCGCGTATCCTTACGTCCCTCCCTTCGTCCGTTTAGCTAAGTTGCATAAATATGAGACGTAAAGCAATATCCAATCAATCAATCAATGTTTTCAATTTTAAAATGGTCTTGCTGTATTAAAGCTTTGTGAATAAATAAATTAAAAAATGGTTAATTCGTTAGTCGAGTCAAATCTTCGACGAGAGAAAAAAAATCAATTTTATTTTATTTTTCTTTTCTTTTCTTTGTAAATTTGTATAAAAGCCGTTCAATTTGAATGAGATTTTTCGAGTTGTTCCTTTAGTGCCACAATTTTAAAACAAAACGCGAAATCGCGAACGACATTTGAAAATAATACTTATATTTGCACACTTACAGAAGTATCATATTCTTTCAAGTGGGCATAATATGGAAACCTGATGCTGACGAGTGGCGAGTGGATGAGATTGCACCATGGCGCACAACTGGACAGTTTACATTATTCCCTTCTTTTACTAATGAAAGCAAATAAAATGCTTCCTTTGTGACTGACAGGAGAATGAGTGTGTGTGATTGTGACCCGCAACGGCCAGGAATCTCGACCAATGGGCGCTCGGCTTCTTCCGGATGTCCACGACAATGACCGAAGGGATTATTGCAACTCCCGCGTCATTGGAGAGTTTAATTCCGGTCACCTATTGTTGAAACTAGCGGGTGGTTTTACAAATCGTACAAATAATTGCTCTGCGTCGGTCAACGGCCAAGACATGTCCGATCCATTGTGACCGTTTGATTGGCACAGTGGCTACAATGGTTACATTTTATGAGACTCGAATGACAATGGTAACAATTCTGTTCCGTGATGTAATGGCCAAAACTCCCACACATGCTCTTTAACAGCTGCATTCAGCCGCTTTAGAGCGACCTTATCTTATGTCAAGGTGCTAAATGCAGCTCTATTTAGAGTTGGTAAATTGAAACAGAAAAATCGTCACAAAAAATGTATTTTTTGGGCCATTTTGTGTTAATTTCCCTGACCCTAGCATTTTTAGGTAATTTTTCTGACTACCCGACCAGTTATTATGTTTCTCGATTTAAATGGTCAGGAAACACTCCCGTAGGTCACATTGATAATATCTAATTCAATTCAGAAATTAAGAAAGTCCATCCCGACCGGGGTTCAAACCCGGGTCGGGATGGAGTTTTTCAATTAATAAATTGTGTTATTGGATGTGCGAAGACTTCAATTTCACTGACCCCTAAAAAAATGAAGCTCCAATGTATTTTTTCCGTTTTTTTTCTGTCTTGTTTGTTCGCACTCTACCGGGCAAACGGCATATGCGATCTTGATGAAAATTGGAGGGGACCTTCGAAATCTCTGCCACGCTGAAGACTTGCCACGTTTTTGGGTACAATCGAAGAAACATTTCTCATGAATATTGTACTTTTACGATTTTTTAATATTTTTAGTGCGATATTTTCGTGGCATTTGGGTCGATTCTGACCAAACGGTTGGGGTTACAACTTTCGTATTTTACATGGACATTAAGATTATGGTGGTGTAGTACCTTTTGAAAGAAAAAGTCGGAAAAGTTAGCCAGAATCCATAAATATAAAGGTTTTAATATGAGTTTTTTGAGGAATATAATAACAATTAACATGTAACAATAGAAACTTGACAACAATCACCTCCAATACGTTCAAAAAGCACTTGCAATAGTAAAGAGATCCCACGCAAACAAGAACTTACAAAAAAGCTCATCCATTAACGCGACTAAAAAAAGCGTTCGCGAAGCGGCCCAGTATATTATCAGTTATTATGTAGCTAGGTTTTAGTTGTAGGAAATCTTGTGAAGTATAGTTTAGCATCGGTCATGTTGTCATTGTGTCAAGTGAAGGTCCTATATAACCGTGTAAGGTTATACTCGGACGGCTGGGGCTAGGTCCCAGACTCTCGGACCCCTTACTTCCTCATAATCTCAGCATTCTCGGCCTTAGAATTCCTCGCTATACGCTCATTGCTCATCGTCGAGACTATCACCCTCTTAAACAATTATTTCAACCATTTTACATTATGAAAGATGCTTCAAACCCTGCCCCTGCACACACACCTGACAATCCCCCCCCCCCCATATTAGAATCTATTTACCACTTGCTCCGATTCCTATTTATATTATATACATCACAAAGACGCCACTTTTTTGCCTACTTGATTTCGTTTTTTCGTGGCCAAGGGTGCATGACACCAAAACTACCCCTATTTTTATTGAAGAAGGGGATGCTGGTATACAGTTAGGGTAAGTCATATATTTTTTGTGAACCTTGCACCAGATCGATGAGGTATTCAAAAATCGGAGGTCATTTTACATCCCCTATTTTTTATTCAGATTTTTTCACTTTTCACATTGAGTTAGTTTTTGTTCACCTGCCGTATTGTATTTCACTAAAGTGTTTTTAGCTTGGCCTATTTTGAAGAATACCCATCAGATTGATTTGTTACTATCTTTTTTACAGACGATTTAGGTAAATAGATGGGCAGCATCCCAAAAGCTAAGAGTTTAGATAACGTATGAACATACATAAAAATACAACAACTTGCTTGAGCCAAGTATTCCTACATACATTAATTCCTCTTCAATGATGGTGAAATAAATATGTATTGTTGTGATTTCCGATAGAGGTAGCTAAACTCGCGAGAGGGATGAGATAGATCCTTCCTGAAAAACTCAGTCTAGTTCTCGCCAAGGTTCCTCAGTCAAAATGTGAACGATGGGATTTTCTCTTGGACCATCCCCCCCCGAGTATAAACTATTCTCAGTCACAATCCATACTTATAACATTTAAATCTTGCAAGTTTTGACTGTGCGTTTCCGAAGAAAATGCTATATTATATAGAAGTTATTGACTTAGAATTTAATAAAATTGTAATTAATTCCATTTACTTTATTTCATGGTACTAACAAAAATAAAATCTGGGCTTGTTCCATGGCTAAACGACAACTCTCAATATAAATTGTATTCTAAAATAATATTGACATTAAACAATTATTTAAATGTCGACAAGAAAATAAATTCAAACGTATAAAATAATTGCAATGAATTTATTCAAACTGATGAATCCTTTTTTTTAACTAGTATAGCTTTTGTTTTTCCTCCAGACTCACTGAAATCGAATTTATAATCAAGAACTAAATAATATTTTGAATCTTTAAATGGATTGTGATGTCCATATTCAGAATGCTAGAGCAATACATAAAAATGTGAGTTTTTGTACCGTTTAGCACTTTTTTCGACAAAGAAGCCGCTCCCAGCAACTAGAC
Organism: Sweltsa coloradensis; assembly: GCA_024449915.1. Lineage (NCBI taxonomy): Eukaryota > Metazoa > Arthropoda > Insecta > Plecoptera > Chloroperlidae > Sweltsa > Sweltsa coloradensis. Next base: position 165,911 of record JAMZAV010000652.1, read on the forward strand.
CAAGGTCAAGATCGCAAGGGTGGCTGTTTCGTCCCCCCTCCCCCCCTTTTTCCCTCATAGGCCACCCACCCAAAGAGTGAAAACTTTTGCAATTCATCAATTGTCAAAAAAGCTAACGCCGGCTGCAATTACGAATTCGCTCCCAAGTCTCAACAAAGGCACGAGATTCGAGAAAACGAAAAAAAGGCTAAAAACCACCCTAAACCGTCCCACAATGCCCGATAATAACGAGCTACTTTTTGTTCTTTTTCTTCGAACCGGCGACTGTCATTTGTTGGCGGTGATTTATCGAACAGCTGGACGGACGTTCGTTTTTTCCGCTCGTGGTCAGTAATTGTTGGAAAACGAACGAATCTGGTGAACTGAACGTCGCAAGGAGTTGTGTATAGAGTTCCGCACACGGACAATGCGCCATTGAAAGCGCAGCAGAGAAACATGGCCGACAGAACAAATCGCGGGCCAGTCGGTAGCGCATAATAGCACCCATTGAAATACATTGTTGCTACCGTCTTCTTTTTGCAATTACAATAAACAATCGTTTAGACGACTGGGAGCACAAGACAAATTCGTAATTCAAAAAAAATCTGATAAAATTCTTTTCATTTCAAATAAATATCTCCCAAGCTTGAGAAATTACTAAAATATTCTGTTTGTGGCATATTTACCACAGGTTATTTAAAGAACTATAAGCAATATTTTGAAAATGCATTTTGACACATACATGCCCAATCCTTTTAAAAATAACTTTCTATAATTTCAAATAATTAGTCTGAAAATTAAAAGTTGAAACAATTATTGCATTTTGCTGAAAGCCTGGTTCGACTCATGCAAACACAAGTATAGCGTTACATTTAATTACATACACAAATTAAACAAAACATGTGATTGGAATATCAGACGCAATGAAAACAATGTAAAGGAAGGTTACATACCAATAATGAAAACACGAGGGAAGTTACTAGTGGGATGAAAGTTATTGGAAAGAAGGAAGGAAATATTAATTAACGTACTGAACACAATTATTTGTTTTCACTTTTGAGTATAGTTTATTACTCCACAAATAAACACAAACACATCGTAGAAGGCACAACGAACATTCCCTCACAATAGAAAAATAAACAAATATCAGTCCACAAATATATTATTTACTACCTCTTATTCCTCACATTTGGAATGTCAGCAAAACTGATATGAAACAATGTCAGTCATTTCCCCCTAGAAACATTCTACCAATAGGAACTCTTATCAAGTTGATATTTTATCATAAATATTCTCAAAAATACTTGAATAGCACAGTGGGAATGATGAACTGACATTGCTGATAGTTCATCGGCAAACTAGGGAAACGTCCAGAAGAGATCAATACTTTATACAATATTTGACTTGTATCTCACATTTACATAAATAATATAAACAAACAAAGAAAAAACTTTAGAAAAATAGGCACATTATGTAGGAAAATCAGACCGTGTATCCAGTCATGAAATCACATTTAAATAGGCAGCATCTATGTACAACAATATAATTATTTGATTATTGCCAATAGATAAATAATATGTATAATTAATTATAATGTTTTTGACTTCAGACAACAAAGTAGGAATACTATTCAATATGAGTTTTAATAATCCAAACTCCGAAACTAACCAGTATTTTGATTGTATTGCTCAAGCTCATACAACAATATTTAGAAACTATCAAGGACAATACCATATTGTCACCCGTACGATGAAAAGTATGACTCTCAACTCAACTCATCATTATAGAAATATTATATCAAAACTACAGCTGCGTAATATAATCTATCTCTTTGGTCACTTACAAACTATTCTACATAATTTAGGTTTTTGATTATTCACACAATGGCATACTCCCTCAATTCGCCAAGACAAGTTTGACTAGGGAGGTGGAAGGCAACTCAACAGTCTTCGTAGAGATTCGATCTGTCACCTGAACTAGCTTAAAAAACAGCCACAGGAAAAAATATTTACAAACAAAATACTAGACTACTATGTACAAAATTAAATAATAATAATAAACAAAGGATGTTTGACAATTAGTGCAAATCTTTGTCAATTACAAAAACTAAACCCGTTTTGTTTCCGAAACTCTTGTCAGCTGAAGCAGCTGTAAGAAACTAAAATACAAAAAATAAATACAAAAATACAGCAAACAATAACGAAAATTGCACTTGAATGTTGACTGAGCCAGTGAATCGTATCAAACTCACTAGAAAGAAACTGATCGTAGAAAAGAATCGTCCGCGTTTGGTCCCTTAACTTCACCCTTGAGTAGACTAGTCCCTCTCTCTCTCTAACCTAGCAGTGAGAGGTGCGCGCGATGTGCAGGAAGAAGGACACCTTGTCCGTGGTCTGCTGGCCGCACATGTTGCACTTGAACGGGTCCTGGAAGCCGTGATACCCCATGTGCATCGTGTACATGACGATGTCTCTGAAGGCGATGTCGCAGAACTGACAGTTGTAGACCTCGGCGTCGGGGGGCGTGGCCTCCTCAGTGGGCGTGGCCTCCTCGGGCTCGACCCTCGGGACCTTCTTCGGCTGGGCCTCCTCGTCTTCGTCCTCGTCCGGGCGATGCTGCAGCTTCATCGCGATCCTCTCCAGCTTGAAGGCCTTGCCCTTGCGACGACTCTTGTTCCCGAGAGATGGCGTCGCCGTCGCTTCCGGTTCCGCTCGGCTCAGGTCCAGGGGGGTCCCCTCTTCCACCGCCTTCTCCTCCTCCACCCTCTCCTCTTCCACCGCCTTCTCCTCAACCCCTCCCACCACATCCAGGATACTCTCCTCGCTCACAATCTTCGCCATGTAATCCTTCAGTCCCTCCGTCGCATTATTATTGTTATTGTTATTAACAAAGCACATGATCCTCTCCATGCTGGCCTGCTCTGGTCCCTTCTCCTGGGCCTGGTGATGTGGGAACGCGGGGAAGGGCGGGTTGTGGGGGAAGGCGTTCATCAACGGTCCATACGGGAAGGGAACCTGCGGCGGCTGAATCATAAACGGGTTCTGATACATCGGGAACTGGTTCGGAATCATTGTGGGTAGAGACAAATCCTCCTCCTTGGGCTTGAGCTTGGGTCCTCGTCGCGTCCCGTAGACATCGATGATGGGCAGAGGGTTGGGCGAGCCGTCCGGGTTGAGGACCATGGCCGGCTTGTGCGTGTACTTCCGGAGATGCAGCTTCAGACTGTGGCAGTACTTAGTCGCGTAGTTACAGTCGGCGCAGCGATACTGATACACGTTGAGTGGGACTTGAGGTGCGAGTTGAGCATGGACTTGTTGACGCACGAGTAGGAGCACTTGTCGCACTTGAAGGGCTTGGAGCCGAAGTGGTTGCGCAGGTGATACTCCAGGTGGTGCTTGTACTCGGTGACGAAGGGACACTTCGGGCACGTCAGCAGCTTCTCGAGCTTGATGTGGCTGCGGGAATGCTCCCAGAAGACCAGCTTGGTCACGGAGACGAAGTCGCATTGTTTGCAGCGGAAGGTCTTCACTTTGCCCTGGGAGTTGACGCGCGGGATTCGAACCCCGGGCTCGTCGCCGTCCATGGAGCCGTCGTTCTGTAAAGAGAGAGAGGGAGAGAGTTAGATACACGTCTGTCTGGCTGACAGGAGGATGTGTTGGCTTCGGGGAGGAGTAAGCTAGAGGGGGGGGGGGGGGGGGGCGATAGTTTTTAATGCACTAGAGGTTCAATTTCAGGTTTCAATAAATTGCCTCCATTTTTAAACAAATTGGGCAACAGACTGTTTTTCATAAAGCAAGTCTCATCACCCCCTGTTTGTTAATAATACTTAATTTCCAGTAAAAAAAATGAAGTGACATGAGACTGATATTGAAGAGAATTTGCACTTCCAAAAACATTTATGGATACGGGAGGGGAGGGGCGGTTTGCAAGGGGGTTACAGATTTAATATTCATTACGGGAGGGGGGGGTGATGAACTGTGAGCTTGACTTTTTCTAGTTTTTTAGTTCGCGTTCTAAGGTGGAGGGGGGGGGGGTGCCTTGGGAAAAGAAGGGTCGGGGTAGGGTACGGGACAAGTCACTCCCCCGGCCCAACAACAAGGTAACGTCGCCTACCTCGTTGTCTGCCGCCTCCGGCTCGGTGTCGGGAGAGAGGAGACTGTCGTGTTCGTCTCTCATGTGGACGCGCAGAGTGTCCACCCCCTGAGCGGTGAACTCGCACATGGTGCACTTGTGCTCGTAGTGGGTCCCGAGGTGGCGGTGGAAGTGAGGCCTGCGGAGGAGAACATACACGTTAGATATAAACCATGAGAGTTATTGAACATCCATGGCTAGACATGTGGGCTTCAAGCCTATTTCATGAGAGGAACATGTTTGTGTCATCTGATAATAGCCCTACTCTCTTTCAAAGATGCCAATGAACATGTCAATATGATGATCAGTTTTAACAAAATAAAATATTTTTATTACTTTTCATTTACTTTTTTATAATGAATGATGAGCTTGAACTTTTAACAATGAATCGCCTCACAAACACACAATGAGAAACAATGAGAGGTAATCAATCAATATTAAAAAGTACACAAATCCATGCCTCACGCGGAATTCGAACCCGCTTCTCTAGGTTTCATAAGTCTTGGAACTGCGCTCTAACTGTGACTCAGCCATGAAGCAAAGGAGAACTCGTGAAGGCAGAGAACAGGAGGTTGTGGGCGCAAACACAACGATAGTCCCGGGACTTTGAAGGGGGTGGTAACTCTGGCGACTCACCGGTTCGTGGTCGCGAAGATGCAGAGCGGACACTGCAGCTTCTCCTCCTCCTCGCAGTCGTTCCTCTCCGGGCAGAGCGAGGAGCCCGACCTCTCCATGGCCGCCTCGAGGTTCTTGAGCGCCCCGCCCTGGCCCTGACCCGCCCGGTAGTAGCCCCCGTCCCCCTCGGACGCAGACGACGCCGCCGACGACCGGCTGTTGTCGTCCGCGGGGTTGGGCGGCGTCGCGGCGAGGGGCGAAGGTCGTCGCGGCGCCCCCTCGCTGCCGGGGTTGAAGTACACGGGCGAGGACGCGGGGTAGAGGTGACCTTGACCGTAGACCGGCATCGGGGAGTTGGTTCGGATGATTCCGTTCAGGTTCGGCGAGCTCCGGTCGGGGAGGTACTGCGGGTTGCTGTCGGTCTGGCTCGCGGGGGGCGAGGGCTTGAAGGGGGGTGAGGGGCCGCTGGAGGAAGAGCCGTGGTCCTGGGAGATCCCGGAGTCGTTGATAGGACTGTGGCGATCCTGGTCCAGACTTAGAGGCTCGGTTTTCTGGAAGAACAGGGAAGACACGCTATAATGAATGAATGGAACGAGTGGACAAAAAGTGGTGCAACAAATGATTCTGTAGCCTACTGACCAATGGATTTGGCTTTCAATCTCAGATGAACACTTACTTACAAATCAAGGGTGTTTTAGGCCCAAATAGTCATAACTGGCTGATGTTTCGGGCCAAACAAGTATAGTAAATTTGACAATAAGATAAAGCTTCCGGATTCCAGAGAAAGAAACTTTGAGCAAGTTCTAAATAACAAGACTGAATGACGGCTATAAAACTTTACTCAGCCTTTGAAAGAGTGTACAATACAGTGAGTTTGTGGAAAGAGAGTGGAGTCTGCCTGGGCCTGGGAAGATGGACTCACCACTATGGCGTGCGAGGTCATGTGCCAGGCTGGGGATGACTCGTAGCTGACCAGGCCCTGTGCACGATGACGAATGATCGGTGTATCGCAAGTAAGGAGAGTGTGTATGTGGGTCATGACCCTGGAAGAACAAGGACTCTATCCACTTAGGCTTGGGAGGTCATGTCCAGGGGGGGGATGACTCGTATGACCAGCCTTGGCCGGTGACGTTAGTGGTCTGCGCACGGAGGGTGTTCATCGCGGCATGGACACCTGGAACAACAACAACAACATCATGTAGGTTAGTGGGGGGCATCTTTCGGGGGAGGGGGGGGGGGGAGTGAACTTTTGGCTCCAGTGATTTTTATGCTTAGCGTACGAGAAAAAGGCGGGTTGGAATTCCAACCATTCTGAAGTGGGGGTTTGAGGGGGGGGGGGGGGCATGAAAGGGAAATTCCCCTTATGCACCTAGTGGGGTGAAATTACCTATAAGATAATGTAATAATAATAAAAAAAATAAAAAAAAATAAGCCTAAAATGTTTCACTTGGTTTATTATTTTATGATTTAAAATTTATGAATTCACATTGCCTTTCTTATACACACACTTCTATCATTTTATTTTACGTAGTTGTTTTCTACTCTACTGCATCGAAATTTTCCAATTCGCTCTCTTATAATATGAATTATGATATATATCTAATATAATATAAGTTAATTGCAAGAGACGAGAACAAATAAAAAAAACAGCTCTTCTTAGGTAATAACAAACAGTAAATAGTACGTCTACTTTAAGTTTCAAGCTTCCCAGCATCACTCTTACGTTACCAATCTCAACCCTTTTCAACTCGAATTTGACATATTTCACATTCTCACGGAAATCATGTAAGAATCGTAAATTTCTCGTTTTTTCCGCCCATCTGCCCCAGAAACCCCGTCCAAGCAACAAACAAGACAACACAACCCTATTTTTTTTTCAAAACCAGGTCAGAATATCTTGAATCGAAACCATTTATATTTACAAGATCGGTTCCGTTATATTATGTTAGGCTGAAGCGAAGTAAAGGGTTGAAATAGAAAATATCCCAGCATTTTATGGGGGTCCTAGAGCAAACTTTCACATCTGAAAAGGGTTAAATCTGATGGTCGCATCTTTGTCCTTGGTTGAAACGCAACACAAAAACCGGACAGGCCTTGAATCTTGTTTACGACGCGCGGAAAAAATAAGAGAGGTGTCGTAATAGAATTCGTCGTGAAGAAATCGGAGCCCGAGTATTTATAAAACAATTACCGGGAATAATACGTTTCAATACCGGTTGGCAGTTGTTTTGATTTACATGACGAGCGTTTTGTGTGACGAGTTCTCGAGAAATGTACTGATCGGGTGGCGATATCTGCACGTATCGTCATCGCTATCTTTATACGTGGTTGTTGTTGGTTTGGTTATTTACACAAAACATTGCTTCATGATCGAGCAAATAGTTGACGAACTGACGAATCTAAACTGGGCATTCCAGTACACTGTGTAACTAACACTTTGGTTTTGATGTTGTTCACGATAATTATGTACAGTCTGGGTCAACGCTTGCTGCAACTCGTCTAGGGCAATGGTTAACTAATATCGAAGAGACCAGGAGTTTTGAGAATTGCAGTGGATTTTGTGTTCTACACAAATGAAGAAGGTCAAGGTGTAAAACGTAAATAAAACTCACACATTTGCATCGCCATGTGTAATCGTATGAATTGAGATAATATGTCGTCAACATTTTCTTTCGAGATTAGGTTTTAAGTTCGTGAACATTGTAGTTATTCGCGTTTACTATAAAAATAAACATTTTATACTCAATTAAAAAATTATAAAAAATGAACCACGAATTTAAAGGAAGTGATCGTTCGGAAATTAGATGAAAAGAATGAGTAAATGGTGAAAACTGAAAAGGCAACGTAGCCAACGCCTGGTGAGAATATTTACAAGCAGAAATCGAGGTCGCCAGTTTAAAATTGTTATGTTTTTATGTGAGTGGGTAGAATTAGTTTTCTGACGTGATTTCGACACGCTTTCAATACTCCCCGGGGGGGGGGGGAGGGGGGGGGGGGGGGGGCTCTTCGACCCTGTGAGCTCCTTGCATTCCTTCAAAGACGAGACACTGTTTTCAAGTTTTCGTTCCAATCAGAGTATGTAACATTGAAGGGAGGGAAACAAGGTACGGACTCAATTGTTTCAGGTGCACCGAGTCCAATACCAAAACAACAATATTCTTCAAAATAAAGCTCGCTACAGTTACTGAAAGACCTGCTATGTATGCAACTGTCACATCACGAAATTATTGAGCTTGGGTGGGTATAGCAAATATACGACAAATGGGAAAATTAATTTCACACCTACTGATAAAAAAAAACTCAATCACGTCGAAGTTGCAATCAACCTATTCGAAGTCGTGGAGACGCCACAGTACGATACAAATAATAAACAAAACAAAAAGAGTTATGGACTTCCACGAATCGATTCGTAAAAAAATGAATTTCAGAGTGCATCCACTCAGTCGCAACTGATTTTCAATGGGTTCCATTCCAAGCCAATCTCGAGGCCGACGCCATTCATCGATTATCTACGGCAACCCAACGTGTTTTGTGATTTTAAAATAATTCTACTATAATTTGTCATAATTTGATTACCAATCAAGATAAGTATGATAACTTGAGTGTTTTATTTGTATGAGTGAATCTTACATGATGCTTTCTTCTCCATTGATCTATCAGCGTTTCGTAACACCCACATCCGTTCCGTGTATCTATTAGGAAATACACTCATTGACTCACACGGTGACGACTTTTCCAAGGTTTTCCGAAATTAATTCAGTATAAGTAAGAATTGTATAAGCACAGATAATTGGCTACATTACGTAAGTTTTTCCGAATTTTAAATTGTGGCAAAATTAAATTGGTTCTGTGCCTCTATAGCGTCTAGTGTTTTCGAAATGCAGTATCGGTCTGTGAATGAGTTCAAAGTACATCGCACAGTCCTCAGGTTCATGTCAGAAGGCCATGCGGTAAGTTTTGTTATTTCGACGACTACTCAGCTAAAAACATTCCCGTGTCTAGACCGATCACAAATGAACTCACGGTGAGTCATACAAAAATGAACAATTTCCGGAATTGGCAACGAGTAAATCAAATATTTGCGAAACATCTGAAAGCTGCAAAGTTTTGTGTTTTTAGAGCGACAACAACGCGTCACTATTAGTCACAAAGACTCAAACAACATCTATTGTGACCAAACACACAATGTGGCCGGGTTTTCCCAGTGCTGTACATACATAAACAACACAACTTTGTTCTCCGCTGATGAAGAAAATATTATCGTCACTGAGGAAGGACAAACATTGATGCAGCAAACTAATTATAGTAATTTCTAAAGAAAAGAAAATAACATACCAATATCACGATGTATGAAACGGTATGAAATGAAAATTGTTTAGATTGAGTTTGATAAATAGAATAGGCTTACTTTAAGTTAACAAATTACATGTCCCCCTCCCCCATTTTGCGATTGAAAAGCGTATTTTTCAAGCATATATGAGCATGACCGCTACCGTTGCGCAAGGTATATTGTCTCATTGATTAGATGTCTGGGTTGTGTTCCTCATGTGATTCATAAAACAGATATGTTGAGGTAGTCATCGATAAGACCGAATAACAGGCTACTCGTTGGAAGAAACATTTGAAACAACAGTTGTGCTAAAATATAATAACCGACAGCATAAAATACAAGAAAATACATAAAAAAGTAAAAAACGGTATGATACAAAAATACATATCACTGCATGAATAAAAAGGGGCGGTCCTTGATTACTTGACCTCGAACGAAACCCACCCTGTCTTATTTGGAATAAAGGGTGCCTTGATTCTTGTCACCCCAACCCTTCGTGTGGGGTTGAGTACAGGGCTAGACAAAACGTTCTGGACAGTTGCAACATAAAACAATGTGTGATGTGATGCTATAGGATGGGGCCAGCAGAAAACAACTTGTAACAGCGGACTTAGAAAATAATAGTTCGTTGGAATAAATCAATATAATAAACTGCAACAGACAACAAGTCCGTGTTCATTTTGTATTGTTTTAACTTTTAACAATAGAAATACGAGTTCCATGAATTACTCCCACCTATACCTATATCGTTTTTAGAAAGTTCAACCCGTTTAAAGTATTATTTTATGTAATATTTTTCTTATTGTTACATATTTTATATTAGCAGTCAACAAAATATGTATCTTGGCTAGATATTTACCGAAGGTCGTAAAAAGTTGAAACAACAATGCGACTTGTGTTTTTATAGTTTCCAGTGTAGCAACTCATGTCAGTTAGAGGAGAGTATTGTAAGAGAACGCCAGCCACAACATGGGAGAAACAAGAGACAAGTTCTCCACACTGCGCGTGGCAGTAAAACAAATTGCGTGGGGGAAGTACGGAATGCCTGCGTCACGATTAGCTTACCTATAAAAACACCAAAGTGAATTGTAAAAAAATAAAAAATTAGATAATAGGCCCTATACGTCTACCCACTCAGTCACATAACTGATTTTCAATGAGGGATTTTAATTTAAAATGTAACTAAGTAATGATAAAACACAATTAAAAAACATCAACAATTTGGCGTACTCGGCTTATAATTCTTTACTGGTGTAAAATACTCAAAGTTCGGTTTAGTAATTCTAGCTTTGCAAAAAGCAGCAATGTACAAACGCACTACTAGAGTCGAAAAAACAGGCTACAACTTAGTTATACAATGTTACTTGATTTCTTAAATTTCCAAGCACTTATTGACCCCTAGTTTTCACAAAAAACTGAACGAATTGTACCATGTGTAGACCCTATGTTTGTTGTTTGGAAAGGATATGCGCCTGGCTTCAACTGACACATTTACAGTATAGGCCGCCTACCGGTAGGCCCCACATGACTAATCTTTGGTCCGTACATAAGATTGAGAACAAAACGTCTCTTGATGACATGTTATTATTCAGCCAGTAAAAAGAAGAGAAAATATTCAAGCAATATTGAGAGAGCTCATGCTCATCTCTCTATGCAACCACATAATGAAGTTTTACATCCTTGGGTGAAAATCAAATGTCATAAAGAGTTCCCGAATAAATGAACCAATGCAAAATAATCTAGGGCGTTCCCAGACTAAACTAAACGGACGCTAGAAAACATTATAAATTTAAGAAAATAGGCCTAGAGGCATCGGCTTTAATTTAAAACGCACTTTTTATTTAATTTACCCTTCAAGTTATCTCCGCAAATCTGTTACAATGTCGAGCCCCAGCCCCGTAATCATTATCAAATCAGAAATAAAATACGCAGTGGATATTCGTACGGACAGCCGTACGACTAGTGCAAAATTATTCGTACGATCAGCCGTACGATACCACCTAACTAGGCCAATAGCCTCAAATATCACAGTGTATTGTGGCAGAGTGGTAGCGCGTCCGAATTCTATGCGAAAGGTCGGCGGTTCAAATTTTCGTTTGGTCGTTTTTTTTTTACCATTCTATTTGGGTCCATGTTTTTTCTGCAAATGATTTCACTACATTCGGCCCCGTCGCAAACACAATTCTAGATGATAAAAGCGTTTAAAAAGTGCTACGCCTAGGCCTATTTTAAGGAAAAGCCTTATCTCTACACCTCGACGTGTAGGTATAGGCAGCCTAAAAAGGACTTTTGTTTAAAATAGAAACGTTAAAGGTCTTGGAAGGTTTTTTTGTTTACCAAAACAGCAAAACAGGCAAAAAGGCAGCATAAAAGGACTCTCGTTTAAAATAGCGATGTTAAAGGTCTTGATGTTTTTTTGTTGTCACTAAAACAGCAAAAAAGGACGACGGAAGGATGACACTTTTATCACGGCGCGCCTTTATCCAATCAGATCATTGACGTACGAATAATTTTGCACTGTCGTACGGCTGATCGTACGAATATCCACAGCCAATAAAATAACGTGTGCATCAAACAACAAACACACACTACACAACTGCAAACTGCGGTAATGAAACAACATTTTACATAATATGCCTAGCCCTAGTTGAAAGAATACAAGAACATTATTATTTAATTATTATTCTCACCAAGTCGAAAAAAATAATTTTCGAAAAGCTCACATACAGCAAAAAATACACAATTTGTTGACATTACGAAAAACTGCTAAAATGATAAATATAAATTTAATTAAAAAGTCAAATTTCTTACCTTAATTCCAGAAGACAATCGAAAGGGTTGACCAAAAAACAGACACAAATACCAACTCTTATAAAACTAAAAACTGTAATAGTCCACGCGAGCGATCACAAGGCACTGTAGAGTAAGTTGCTGACCCGTCTGTGGCGAGCTACTGTCAACACACGACTGAGCTGAGTGGAGATGAGATTGTTGGCTCGCGACCTCCTCCCCCCCCCCCGGCCGGCCGCTACCCCTACCAGGGCAGCTTCATTGACCAACCCTAGACATACGGACGTCGAACTAGCGGCCTTTCCGGCGTTTTATGGAAAACTTAATTTAATTTGGCCTCTGAGAGAATAAACTAAATTGAATTACTGGAGGCGTGAATTAAATTTGCGAATAATCCTAGATTCAATATTTTGAGTTGGCCTATTATATTTCCCAAAATTGGTGCTTTTTATTTAATTTTTTATGCTCAATTTGGCCTCCGTCTACATAAAAATAAATGAAAATAAAAGCGAATATTTGTCGTTGGTTTTATGTAGACCTAGAACCAAAAATTTGAAAATTCCCAAAGTTTCATTCTGGGAATTCCAATTTTGGGGGGATTTTTAAATATTTTAAACAAAAATCATTTTGTTCCTACACGACTTACAAAAAAGAGTAACTGTTGTTCTATTTTTTTTAATTAAAAAAACTAAAAGGGCGCATTGTAGATAAAATTAATGTGATACAAATTTTTAGTTTTCAAAATTCCATTTTGTATTTTTATCCTTACAAATATTGTTGCCCGTGAAGAAGTGGCGCTCAAGGTGTCTCGACGGAGGTTGAGGGGAGGGGGTAGGGGAGGTATTCTCCCCCCCCTCCCCCGCACACACGTGACACAAGCAGCGAGTGATGTGTTACGTCACGTCTAACAGGATCGGTTCCGGCTGCCAAGGACTCAGGACTAGAGGTCCTTACAGTTACAGGTTCTAATAGGAGGTATTCAGCGCCGGGTGTTTAGAATGTAGTAGCTCAGCTCAGGGCGGTGCTAAATAAATAAGTGTGAGCCGAGTGGGGGGGGGGGGGGGGGGGGGGCACAGATGATGATTAGAAAATATATATTTACATTGAAATGACAGTAATTATCGTACAAGTTCGCCCTAACTGGGACTCGAACCCGGAACCTCCAAATCGATAGAATTTTATCTGTTGTCTTGTCTGCCGGACAACAGAGGTCCGGGTTCAATCCCCGGTGAAGGCACTTTTAGAGAATGTGCAAGAAAATGCTAAATTTTAAAACATGAATAATAACTATCAAATTTCGAGCAATTGATGTTAAAAACTTCCGACTAATCAGTATTGATTGGGTCGTGATGTTTGATAAGTGCTGGACTTGTGATCGAACATGTATGAACCTGTTCAATGTTCATTAATAAGCACCGTCTCTTGCCAGTAAAGAAGGAGCGGGGTTTCCTTCTGCGGGACTCGACTTGTGACAAGATCTGATGTTATCGGCTGCCTGGGTAAACCTGGGTCTGGGACTTCCTCTGCCCGGGGGCATCCAGGACCGGACCTGCGCTTTATAGGCTTCACAAGGGTCTAAATACGTAATAATAAATCATTACTATTACGTTTTAAATATTTTTTTCAAACATATTCATGATTATAACAATAATAACAAACAAACAATCATAATAACAATAATCAAGCCGTCCGCGGTGTCACATGTACGATTAGAGCGCGGGTCCGAAGCGTGTGACCACAGATAATAGAGAACGCTACGTGGTGTACTCTAGTGGTATGACTCTACGAGGACGTGGGTTCGAATCCCGCATATGGCATGAGTTTACAATCGTCCTTCCTCGTCATCTTTCCCCACTCATCGTCTCGAATAGCCGTAGTTCATTAATACATACATTATAAATTATAAGCAACAAAAATCAACAAAAAAACACGATTTGAACATTAGGTCAAAATGATTGATTTAGTAACAGTTCATCTTCGTTTACCTTATTTACCTACATATCCTTGATATTTTTAGTTCCTCATCGGTCGCCAAATGGTTATCCATCCAATAAGAATGGCCGTAGAATCATTATGTAAACAGATAATACATAAGCCCTCAAGAGTTGTCGTATGTTTTAAAGTAAATTTGTGTAAGGTATTAGCAGCACCCAACCCAAGTTCCCCCTTGTGTGAGTAATGCCACTATAAGTTTAAGTAATTGAGTGTTTTGAGTAAGATTATCATCTCCTCACTGTCTCTGCTCTCTATCCAAATGTTTCTGTTGCCGCCGCTGCTTCCTGTTCCTGCAGGTTCGGCTGAACCCCCCTGCATCTTGACCCCATCTGCATCCTGCACCCTAACCTCTCACACCCACCCCGGGCCAGGGTGACGGCTACAACACATGCGGACGGTAAAAAATATCCAGCTCCACAATCTCACGGTTCTGGGATAATTAGAGGACTTTAGTTGGAGTCAAGTTCTCTCTACTTTCCACTCACTCTACAACTAACCACTATAATATGGACTCTGTATTATTTTTTATAGAAAATTAGTAAATAGAAATTATTTTTTAATTAATCTACAACAAGACAATAAGTTGCCTCTTGTTATATAATTACTATAAGATTTTCTTTTTCTTTTTTCATTGTGAACATATTTTATGTTGAAATATTTCAATTTGTTATTTCTTTATGTTTTGCATGTCTGGACTCGATTAAATTTTAAAAAACTTCAAAACCTTTGGACTTGGATATAGGGCTATATTCTCAACTTGGATATACAACAGAAGAAATATTTCTAATAAAAATTGTACTCCTGCTATTTTGTTTTTTGGACAGTTATTGTATTTCTATTTGTTAGCTCTCTGCCGGACAAACGGTGACTCTCATTCTCATGTCTCTCATTCTCATGTCTCTCATTCTCATGTACTAACGAAACTTTCAGGGACCTTCAAACCCTCTCAGATTAGAAATTTTGGTACGATATGAAACAAATATTTTTTATGAAAAAAGCGACATTACGTTTTTTTTAATTAAAAAAAATATGGTTAACATGACATAGGCCATATGACCTCATCCACCAATACGATTACAAGAAGCGTTTGCGAAGCAGCCTAATTAATTTATTGTGAATAAAAATGAAAATATTGTCGTCATCAGTGTGATTAATGTTCACCTGATTTGTCATCACCTTGAAAAACTTTCAAAATACAATTTTAAACTTTATATTCTATAACAACAAATGATCTAAATCTAATGACGTAGATTTTAGTGAAACTGCGACTCATGTAAAACATGGTTGGTCATGTCGTGAGTCACTGTGTAAATATTTACTGCAAATACCGCGCAAACAACTCGCTCTATACGGTTACTGTTGGCAGAAGCACTATTTCAGTCGGAAGGTCAATGTTTCCAAATATTACAAATACATTACCAGGAAGTTTTATCTAAATTAAACTTGGAATAACCTAAAAATGGCGGCAATTTGGAAAGTTTGAAGCGGAACGGAGATAGCATCAAAAAGTGCGCGAATAGTTTGCTCATTACAAGACATCGCTTAACCTTTCTCTAATGACGGGTGCGTATTTATAACGACATGCTATGTGTCGTGTTTAATAGGAAGTTTAATAGGATGTGAGAAGAATTTGTGGGGGGGGGAAGTTGTTTTAACGATTAACCTCGTTGTACAAAGTAGTCTTTAATTAAAGGGTTAAATGACACACAATACTATAAGGTTACTAATAGTGATCGGTGATTTTTTTTAATTAATTTTTATTATTATTTTCACAATCAATTGTGTATGTTAACAAGTGGCCATGCTCTTTTCCACCAACCACCCAGTCAGTATACACAATATGTATGTAATTGTATGGAGACTATATAGGAATGCTGGATTGAATGGAATAGTATGTAAAATGTATTGACAAGAAAGAAAGCTGATTGAAGTTAAAACATAATGCCGGTAATGATTGTATTTTTATATTTAAATGGTTTGTTTGTTCGAAACTATGGTGTCCCCTGTTATCAGGTCACAGATAAATATCCCGGAATTGTCAGTTTCTCGTAAAACTTAAGTTTTCATAAACAAGTTTAAAGCTCATGTCAAGTAAAACTGTTGTGCTCCTTCGAAGAGAGATTCCTATAGACAAATTACTTATTACTTATTTCCACAATATTATAAAACAAATAGCCATGCAGCAGAGAACGCAAACTGTATAGCACCCCGTCTATTTTTACTCATTCTCTATGAGTCAGATTGCTGGAACCATTGGCGAAATAGTCCAAGGGTTAAAAAGTTATCCCCCCCCCTCCCCTCCCCTCTACCCCTACCAAGGCTTTCTAGAAGTGTGCTCAGGGTGTTTACAATACTTATCGACATTGTTCCACTAAATGTTTACAGTTCAGAACTTTGCACATCAAACACCCAAAATATAATAATTGTGACACAGAGAAGAAATAATATCAAGACTTTTATTTGTTAACTATTCTCGACTTTGTCTATTTATTATTCAAAGTTGTAAGTGCTGAAGCCCCACTCGGATTCCTGAAAGGTAAAACAAAGTGATGATTTTAAGGATTTGGCTGCATTTTTACATCTTTTTAATACGTTGGTTTTATAACTGTAATTCTCCCGTGCTTGTTCCAACCTCACCAATGATGGCGGTGCAAGTAGGCTACATAAACATGATAACTTTATGGGGGGCTGGCCCCCCCTCCTAACCCCCATGATCACAAAGATAATGCATATATCATCTTCATATTGTAGGGAAATGTCAACAAAAACGCATGTCAATCGGAGGGCCCACGTTTGGTTTTCATCGACGGATGGACGGAAAGACCTACATAATATTATTAATAGTTTGAGGGCGCTTTAACAGCAAAGATTATTCGCGACGCGACCTATATATATAGCTTTGCTCACACGTATAAAACGCTCCGATATCCTAGCCCACGGCAATCCTTACTTAAAAAAAGGTTTCACCATAAAGAACAAAGTGGACGTTGGGCTTGAATCCTATAAAGTACAAATTACACAAACATTTTCTCTCTGCTTTAGGTGGAGGACTAGAAACATATCATACTTTCTATGAGAAATCCAACAATTTATTTATAACACTATACAGTAAACACATTGATTGTTTTTAATCTGCGCCTAATGATTTCTTGGAAGTGTTTAGGCCCGATCTAAAAATAATACTTCGTTATGATGTTTTCACGTTTGCAACTATGTCGCTCCTAAAACGAGGCCTACTTATTTCACTGGAACGTTCCAGACGGCACGTAGACAACGCTAGTTGAAACTTGAAAGTATTGTACCGTTAATATGTGTGCGAGAAACATATTTGCGTACGCTTGCACGCAGCAGAAACAACAATAATAGCTTTGATTAGGTTTTACGTTTATTAGAGTTTAGTTGATTACTATATCAAACTAAACCTTTGTACTATGGATGCTAAAGCCCATGGTTATTGATCATCATTTCAACCGTAAATTTTAACATTTTTTATAGAATAACTTCAATTTCCGCAGTCTTTTACGGTATCTTATATTTGAACTTTTACATTAAAAGGGTTTTAAAAACACTAATTTTGATGTTTTTTAATTTCTAGTGGGGAAATAAATCAATGCTACGGAATATTATTTTAATTTTGTACACACCTGCTAATTAATAGCATAGATTTACAGCGTGTTTTGATAAAGTGGGCAGATGGAACGTCCAATGACACAATTTAACGTTTTCAGTACAGATTTGATTTTTTTCACGTCACTCGTTTCACTTTTTACATAGCAAATCACAGTCAATTACTGAACAATAATATCGATTATCGTGTGAGACGTGTGCAGTGCGTCTCTATAATATCATCTTTATGTAGATAGATATATATTATAATCCAATATAGACCCTCGATTCACCATAAGTAAACGCAGGTAGACCCCTTGATTTACTTATGGTCGATAGTGTACAACATGTACATATAAAATAGGAATCATTTGGATTTCGAATCTTTAAGATTGTATTGCAGCACTCCCACTTTTGATGCCCAACCTTAAAAAACTGGCTTATACAGTGTTTTTTGCAATTGTAAAAGAGATTTGCTATTTGGGGGACAACATAAACCAAGCGTATGGCGACTTCTCCCTTGGCAGGTTATCTGAGAAAAATATCTTTTAAAAAACTAGCTATTATGTTATATTAGTGCAGCAAGGTTTAGCAATCTCGTGTCTTTGGTGGTCCTGGGGGGGGGGGGGGGCAGGTCCCCCTGGCGTTATTACCCCGAGCAAGAAGCTTACAACACTGAACACAATCATGTCAACCAAGTACAAAGCCTGACTTATCGGTGCCAAAAAACATAAAAACTCTGGTGACTTTGTCCTGGATTGTAGTCCGGGAGATATATCACACAACACAGTAGCTGGAAGGTTTTTTGCTAGGCTTTTTACTGCAGTCACATTTCACACACATTCTGACCGACCGGGAAGATTCTCAATCAAGCGAGTTGACACCTTCGAACCTCCCACTTCCGCTACCATGCGCGCGTTCCCTCACGCACACGCACACGCACACGCACACGCACACGCACACGCACACGCACACGCACACGCACACGCACACGCACACACGCACACGCACACACGCAGAACTAAGCATACGAAACTATTTCGGCTATCTGCCAATGTAACCTACAACAAATAATTACAGATTTTTAATTTTTAATTAACAAAAATACACTAGGAAGCTTTGCAAACGCTTTTTCAGGAGCGTTGTTGGATGAGCGTAAGTTTTTTTAAACGAAAAAAAGCGTAAAATTGCGATTTCATAAGAAATTATTTTTCGATTGCGCTCAAATTTCACACAAATATATAAATTTATTAAATCAAGGCTCTTTGAAAACGGAGATCGGATAAAGCATGTAGATGTTATAAGTCGAAGAATTTTTTTTTTAAAACGAAAAAGGCGTAAAATTGCAATTTTCATAAAAAAATATTTTTTTATCATGCTCAAATTTTACACCAATATATAAATTCATAAAATTAAGGTTCTGTGAAAAAAATCATTACAATCGGATCAAGCATAAAGGACGTAGGTGTGACAAGTCGAAGAAATTTTTTAAAAATCGAAAATAATCGTAAAATTTTTCGATTGCTCTCAAAAACGTGGCAGTTCTAAGTTCAAAGATTTCGAAGGCTTCCAAAATATTTTATCGCAATTGGAGTATCGGTTTAGCCGGAATCGTGCAAACAAACAGACAAAAGTTTTCTTAGATAGTAATTTAAATTTTAAGAAACATTATGAATATGTATGTAATAAAGTATCATCAGCAATAGGAATTATAAGTAGAATGAAGAGGTTTGTAACCGAGAGAATGTTGAGGTTACTTGTAGATTCTTATATTCACTCTATTATTGATTATTGTTTAGTGGTTTGGGCAGTAAGACCTTCTACCGAATATGTTGTACTTCAGAAGAGAATTGACCATCTGTTTGATTCAATTCCTATGAGCCAAGATTTACAATCTGATTGCTTCACGATTGAGGAAAGAATGAAATATAGCGTACTGGTAAATACATACAAAATATTGAAAGGTATGTATTCAGGTATTTTACCCAATATTTTTTCAATTTGTTGATCGTATAGAAATTCTATTCTAATGAACTCTTTGAAAGTTCCTAAATTAATTTCTGAATCATTAAGAAAGTCATTCTTGTACAGAGGAGTATCCTTTTGGAATTCAATTTCTTATGATATTAGAAGCCAATTTACTGAGCTAGGAATAGTACAATTTAAAAGTAAAATTGAAGCAATGATAATGAATCGAAGAACAAAGAAGAATTGATTTTTACTATTTATTTGTGGGGCATTGTCTCTGTGTTTATGTAATGTTAATTATTTATCTTCATATGTTCTTATTCATGATTTTGCTGTTCTCTTTGTTTGTTCATTATTGCTTTGATTTTGATGTATTCAATGTATTTTCAATTGATATTTTTCTGCCTAGATTGTCTGGTTGCCGCCCACTGGTGGAACTTGCAACTTGAGTTAGGTGTCCTGTATCATTGCTGTGATCAGTTTTTGACTTGAACAATTTTAAATAATTATATATCTGATATAATTATATATTAGAGTCAAGATCTTTTGCACTAAATTGTTATCAAGATTTGAACACAAGAATGATGGTTGAACACAAGAATGAAGATTCGCGTTCGGTGGTTTCTTCCGCGAAAGATTGATTACTCCCTGATTTGCTGTTCCTGATTTTTGGCAAACCTCATATTCGTTTGAGTGGGATCGTCTAATAAATCAGTTTTTTTCTTTTCGTTTTTTTTATGTTTTTATTTTTTCTTCTTCTTTTTTCTTTTCTTTCTTTTTTTCTTTTTTTCCTTTCCTTTTTTCTTTTTTCTTTTTTTTTCTTTTTTTTTTTTTTTTTTCCCCCCCCCTTTATATATTCGATTCATTCATAAATTGCATTTAATATCCTTTTTATTTGTTATCAAATTTGTTGAATATTTAATGCATTGTTGTAATATTACTATTTCAAATATTTACTTAAATGTAGTTCATTGTTGTGTCTGCATCTATGTAATTAGATTTATTTAGTTGTCCTCCTTTGTAAATCAGTTTTTATAACTGAATAGGATAGACGTTAAATACATAAATAAAAAATAAATAAATAAATACAAAAAGAAAAAAAAAACATTCCGGATTTTTTTCTCCAGTGTAGTGAAATGGAATCTTCGCTTCGCTCGCTACGTTCATCCGAAAAATAACATAAAACATGAAATTTTATTTAGGGAATTTACCCATAGATAATAATATGGCATCTTGGCGTCGGTCGATGGGCTAACGATCAAACCAACTCACATTCCACATACATTTATCGGTGCCACTATAATGGCCATTGCATTTGTGTTGTTGTTCCTTACATATTTTATTGTTATTGTGTTCAATATGTTATTGTGGTCGTGTTAGTGGTACTGAGAAACGTAGGCCTACTATAAGACTAATTACAAATAAGAAACAATGAAATAACCATAAACACTTTTCAATAACATTATTTACACATTTTGTTGTTTCCAATACATCGCATTTCTCGCTCTTTCAGATCCATTTGTGAGTTTTCACAATTATTTCATCATAATCTCCAAGTATTATTATTCACTTCTCAATTAATTTTGCAGAATTGATTTTATTTATATTTAATAACACACCACACCTTGTTGATGAAATCACAGATACGGCACATACTATTAATATCTTCCAGCTAAACGTGATTGTAAAAAATACATCGAATGTTGTCACACAATGTTGATTTGTTTGGGTTTGGGCGATCTGATGAAAGTGTTCCAGGGTATTTCGTATTGGGGCAATGTTTTATGATAAACATAGATCGCAGGTTTTTACTTGGGACGTGCTGTGCTGTGGTTACATTATCTGCGGCTGACTTCGCAATATTCCGACGCTGATGAGCGCATTGTTGCATAACACGAGGAAGACTTCAATAACGAGGCAGTTTTGTGTCGAAAACTAGGTAATTCAAGTTCGATTCAGCTGGAAATAAAAAATAATATCGTCATTATTAAGAGAATCTAAAACAATATCAATGTCAGTATGTCATTGAGTCACTCGGTCAAATTTATGTGTTACATCAATTTTTAAATTAAAAATAAATTGTTACCAGAGGTAGGAACTTATGATAAATCGAAAATGATTCTGATAAATACTTAAATGATGGATACTTGTTTAGACCGTTTTTGTTGAAAACATGACACGACAAATACTTGTCTCTAACTTCTAATATCTGCGTATATATTGCTGTTTTGTAGCTGCAAGTTCTTTACATGATCCTAATCTAAAAAATACCCAAGATATCGATGGAAAAAGATCGTCCACTTCCAAAAAAATAATTAATTAATTTCACTGCCTTTTCGGCATTACAAAAACAAAAATGTATTTTATTATCACGGCAAAAAACCATTTCTTATTATGACAATATGACGTTGAATGTCAAAACAAAATTGTCTGGGGGTATAAATATAAATATATATAATATGTAATATATCTATTTGCTTGATTTTTTTGGCCAATCAGTTTTTTTTGCAGGTAAAACAAGTCCGCGATTTAGCCTGGTTTCGCGGGAATATCCCAAATAGGGACTGAATGTTTTAAAACTAGGAAAACGCTTAAGTCCCGCCGCGTTGTTGGATGAGCGTAATTGGAGCATTGAGCTGCCATGTGTTATGCGGATTTTCTGTTGTTCTGTGAAAAAATCATTACGAAGTTGAAGATTTTTTTTTAATTAAATTAAATTAAATGAAAAATTAACTTAATTTTTTTAAAAAATTAATTGTAATTTAAAAAAAGGAAAAAATCGTAATATTGAAATTTTCATAAGAAATAATTATTCGATTGCGCACAAATTTTACACAAATATATGAATTTATAAAATTAAGGTTCTGTGAAAAAATCATTACAATAAAATAAAGCATATAGGATAAGTCAAAGAATTGTTTAAAAAAAGAAAAAAACGTAAATTTCGATTTTCATGAGAAATAGTTTTTTGATTGCGCTCAAATTTCACACGAATAGCTAAATTCATTAATTAAAGGTTCTGAGAAAAAATCATTAAAATCGGACAAAGCATGTAGGTGTTGTAAGCTGAAGAATATTTTTTAAAATCAAAAAAAATCGTAAAATTGCGATTTTCATGAGAAATAATTTTTCGATTGCGCTAAAAAACGTGGCAGTTCTTCGTTCAGAGATTTCGAAGGCCTCCATAAAATTTCATTCCAATTGGAGTATCGGTTTAGCCGGAATCGTGTTAACAGACACACACAAATACATAAAAAAAGAAAAAAAAAACATTCCGGATTTTTTTCTCCAGTGTAGTGAAATGGAATCTTCGCTTCGCTCATCCAACAATAACAATTAAAGAAATACAAAACGATCGCTGATTGGTTCAGTCATCACTTTTTTATTAACTTTTATTTTTATATTTATGAATGTTTTCAGAACTTTTTTGGAAACTTAGACTTGTTATCATTATAAATTTAAAAGTAAATTTGCTTAATATCGGGGAATTCCAAGTGCTTGACAAGTATTCTGACTTTTAATCACATATTCATATAATTAGAATATCTTAGTGTAGAACGCAACTCATTGACTATAGCAGTGATTGGGATTTGCCGCTAGATAATATCTCTGCGAGATCTGCGTACATCACATCTGTGCTCATCTTTGTGTAACATGCTTATAAACTACTCTGGGTATTCCACGCTAAGTTTAACCCTATGAAACACGGCGCAGAAGAGAAGGGGCCACGTATATATTATGTAGCGATTACTTTGCTCATAGCTAACGGAATCTAAGGGTATTTCTGAAACATGATGAACATTAACAAAAATTACTCAGGTAATTATAAACTGTGTTGCGCTTACGCGTTGTTGATGAGCGAGAAGTTTATCGAATGTGATTTACCGTTAATTAATTAATGTTAATTTGTTCTTTCGTTGCGCAAGCACAGGGGGTTTGGGAGCCAGAGCCACCCAACAATAGTGCCGCAGGCGAAAATTTTGAAAATCAGGGTTTTAAAATGCGTTTGGTGGGTTTTGGAAAGAAGTAGTGGGCTGAATACAATAACAAAATTATATAATTTTCGTGCAGTCGATACTCGAAACTATAGTTAACCACCAAAAGGAATCAGGAAACCTCCAAAATGTTTTACCTATAATATATATTTTTTTATTTTAGTTTCAAAAACTGATTGATATAAATACTGACATTTTTATTTCACGTGCTTTGTCCATGGGGGGGGGGGGGGCACTGCCCCGGGGCCCTTGCCCCCTCCTGCGGGCGCCCTTGCTCAAGCGTAATGCACGAGACTGACCCGGGAGGTCGCGGACTCGACCCCCGACACGGGCAATCCTAACTGAGAGTTTTACTTTTACAACTGCCTTTACAACATACCCTATAGCTCAGAGTGAAGGGCATGCAATTATTGTCTCTTTATATTTGTTGTCCGTAACACAATTAGGTATAACGATGTGCCTTTTGGAAGACAAGCCACAAAACCATTAATTAAACTTCTAAGATAAATATTTTTATGGAATATATCCATTTCAGAAGTTGAAAAACCCAACTCGCTCCGGGATTTGAACTCTGGGCCGTATGTATTTTTTTGGAAGCAGGAAGCCAAACAAAATTCGTAATATAAAACAAGATTAAATTATTATTTTATTTTATTGTTATCCTTGTTATTACATTCAACAACAAGAAACGGCTTCGACGCTAGCAAAAATTTTGCTAAGACACTTAAAATCTACGAAGAAATCTCGTGCCGCGAACATGTGTTTCAAACTTTCAATGGAAACTGATAAACTATAAACACGAACTTTTCCAAATCTGAATTGTGTTGAACTTGGAACACTGCAATCAAACCGGATTTGGAACAAAAAAGGTGCTACAACTAAAAGCTTGCCGATACTATCAAAAATATTTCCTTCCTATAGTTTGAGCTTAGTTTTTGCTTGCCTCCCGTCTACACGTGACCGGTCATCCAGAGTGTAATTTAATTAATTTATTTATTTATTTATTGAATGTCTAAATGTAAATATCCCCCACACAGCTGTGCTGTCGGATTATGCCGTTATAGACGTTACTGGAACACAGTATAGCTGGACATGTGTTTCGACTAAACTAAACCCTTCGCAACCATAAACAACCAATGTTTTCTTTGAGCATCCCCGTCCTTTGAACACCTGTCATGTCATTGTCGTGTCAACTCTTTTAGTTGTCATGTCATTGTCGTGTCAACTCTTTTAGTTGTCAACTCGGCGAGAAAATTGGACGCATTCCTCGGAACCACCTGGGAATTTTTCAGTGATTTCAGAAAAAATCTAGTTCCATAAATAACTGTATTTCTATGAGAAAGAAAACGCTTTAGCTCCTTCCGTTAGCGTACGGTGGTTGAGTTTTGAAATATTTGCGACTGACTGGTAGCCGATTTAGCGTGTTGATTATTTATAAATCATACGTTGTTACGTTTTATAAAATATTGCAATTGTTCGCGAAATGTGGTACTTAATTGATGAGCGTAGCGAGCGAAGCGAAGATTCCATTTCACTACACTGGAGAAAAAAAATACTGAATGTTTTTTTTTGTGTTTGTCCGCACGATTCCGGCTAGACTGATACTCTAATTGCGATGAAATTTTATGGAGGCCTTCGAAATCTCTAAACTTAGAACTGCCACGTTTTTGAGCGCAATTGAAAAAATTTTACGATTTTTTTCGATTTTTAAAACATTTCTTCGACTTATAACACCTACATGCTTTATCCGATTGTTATGATTTTTTCACAAAACCTTAATTTTATGAATTAATATATTCTGTGAAATTTGAGCGCAATCAAAAAATTATTTCTTATGAAAATCGCAATTTTACGATTTTTTTTAATTTTTAAAACATTCTTCGACTTATAATACCTACATGCTTTATCCGATTGTAATGATTTTTTCACAGAACCTTAATTTATGAATTTATATATTATGTAAAATTTGAGCGCAATCGAAAAATTATTTCTCATGAAAATCGCAATTTTAACACTTTTTTGTTTAAAAAAAACATACGCTCATCCAACAACGCGCCTGAAAAAGCGTTTGCGAAGCTTCCTAGTTAAATAAATTGTCACCCATTTAAACAAACCAGATTTGAAGGCGATTGTGGTGTCGGTATGGCGTAATTGTTGCAATAAATGAAAAGTGCCACGTTTATAAGACAAATGAATGGCAAATGACATGTTCTAAAATGTTAAAACATTTAAACGTAAGAAAAAATACCCCCCCCCCCCCCCCCCGCCTGATGAGAGCTCAATACGACAACGATCATAACAACCTCGTTATTATCCAACCTCGACCGGTGACTGAACCAGGGCCCGAGCTATCGGGAAATTAGTATAATCTCCTGGGTAATCAAGAATGACTTTGTGAAGTAACTGTAATATATGTATACGAAACACTTATTTACCAGAAAGTGATAAAGTAAAAAACAGGCAAATAAAACAGATGACCGAGCCACACTAAAATTTACGAATCTTTGGACACATTTTCTGGCTCTTCATCAAACAGAGGTTCAGTAAGCTTGAGGAAGATACAGGAAATGTGACTTACTGACTGTGTATGTATGAGACCCATGGTGATCTGTTTCATACTTGTGTTTTGTACTTGAAGCTCACAAGGTTTTAGAAAGTATCTAGGTTTGCATTTATGTTGGCGTGGTCGTGGTCGGACGCTACCTCCAAGCGAAGAGTCTATAGGGGGGGGGGGGGTAGCGTCCTCTGGCGACGCGGAACTTGCCCGGTGCTCTCATTCCCAAATCAAACTCGAAATTTCCAATAGATATCCCCCCTACCTGGACAGCTCATCAATAAAACCACTAAAATACCCAAAGTGCGTCTTTGTGTTCGACTTGACCCTCCGACCCCACCTGATAAAACGTGACCCTAGTCCACAGTTTTAGCTGCTTTCCGGGGTGGCAGGAGTCAAAATGTCTCCCCCCGCCTTTGTCACGTGATTTGTGGTGGACGCTGGGGTCGGGATCTCTGCCCTTCGCTTTCAAATTCGACCATAAAATGCGCCCTTACCGGGTTAAGCGTGACAATGGGGGTCAGATTGATTAATGGCGATACAGGACTACCACCCCAACAGATGTTTTTAACTGACCGTTTGACCAAAACGACTCAAACTCAAAATATCACGATTTACATTTTAGTACGGTTGTTCTTTTTTCTTCTCCTAGCGTTCACACAAGAAATGTTGGATGCGAGTGGTTGGGTTGAGCTGACGGGAGAGGGTGAAGAGGAGAGAGAGCAAAGACGCCGAGACTGGACCAGACCGTGAGAGAAGTGGAAGCCAGAGATTCGCAATGCCCGCGATGTTCATGGTCTGTGCTCATTTCAGAGGTTCGTTTTTCGTCTTGCACTTTTCTGTGGTGCCGGTGTAGGGTGTAAACCGGAAAATGTCGATATTGTAGGGTTACACTACAGGAAGACAAAAAACGCTCTGGTGTATAGCATCATTTGATCAGTTAAATAATTGTGTACGATTTTGAATTCTATTTAGGTTTGTATGAAATGAGTAAAGTAATGTAAGTTTTATCCTATTAAAACATGATTATTCCTGGTGTAAAGTCTACAAGAAAATATGTTGACATTACGCTAAAACACAGTTTAATTTAAGTTGCCGCCATCTAAACATTAAACATCTAAACATTAAAAGGAAAAATAAACAAGATTTGTGTGGCTCGTAGGTCTTGTGGTTAGCGTCTCTGCTTCCAATGCAGAAGGTCCCGGGCTCGATTCCCGCTCCAGGCAGAAGTTCTGATTTGGACTTGAGTCCATCAGTGCTTATCGTAGGAATTTGTAAACGGTGACTTTTTTAGAGCCGCCCTAGCAACGAGGCACAATCATAATAAATTCAAAGTGGTTCTGAATCGGCCTTGTTGATTTTGGCGTTGATCCGCGGATGTTGGCACTGTCCATAGCCTACCACTGATTGCTATAATTCCTATTTAAAAAATCAATCTTCGATTGGTTATCGTTCACTCGTCGATTGCATCGGGGTCTACAGGGTTGGCTTGGTCGCTTTGATAATTACTGTCCCCACTGAAAATCATAATATGACAGTAAGTAAAAGATATAATAATATTACGACATTAACCAATTCAAAAATATATTAATATAACATATTTAGAATGTGAAATTATTATTTTAATTATAAAATCATAATTTATCTCATAAAAATCCAGATGCACATTAAATTAAGTACATTTTTTTTAAATCAAGGGAAAAAAATTAAATATATTTTTTCTAAACAAGGAAAACCAGCCCAAACAATCAAACATAGTTTAATGCTATGTGAGAAAAGAAGGGTGAGAATGTCGAGGGACTCAATACTAAGTTCGTTGTATATTGACCGACGAAACTCCTGGAAACCCGTGCCACAGATAACAGCTTGGAGGTGCAGGACCTGCAGGAACTAAACTATGTTGTCGTGTTTAGTTAGACTTAGATGTCAGTTGCGTTTAGAAGATGACTTTATAGCCAAGTAAAGTCCGAGTCTGGAATTGAACACAGTTATTTCTGTATCGGAAACAAACTAGCATTACACTCACATTCTGAAGAGGTTAAAAGCGATTGTTTCCCCCACCACCCACCCAATAAACCAACCAAATGAGTTACTCAGTGCTGCCAAGACACCAACGTTTTTGAAACTAGATTCTTTTTTTTTTCTTTGAACAACAGGTTTTAAAAGTAGCTTGACTTGAAGATTAAAAGCTTCACGCCTGTCAGAGATATAATTTGGACCCCCAGCACTGAAGACATGTCATTGTCCTAGCCAACAATGTATAATATGTATTTTTTATGCCCTGCCCAGTGGGAAGTCAAGGCCTTGAATGAAGAGCGTCCAGTAGCTAAACTGACATTAGGGGTTGAAAAGAGATCATTTCTGAAGACGCTCTCAAATGATTCAGTTGTTTTCAAAAGAGCAAGAGGCGCAAAAACTCGACAATGTTCTTGCTCTTGTCTTCAAGGGGTTGGGGGGAGGGGGGGGGGGTACTAATCCCCAAGGTTAGTCCTTTTCACACCATAAGAGAGAACTTGTGCCCCTCATGTTTCAACACAAAGAAACGATCTAAAACATTTGAAAATGCAAAATACAAATATATATGACAGATACATCCATGGGTGACTTGTAAAATACTTTGAAATGTCAAATATTTTCATGGGCACAAAATCGTTACTCACAAACAACAATCACTTAGTTTTATAGCAAAACATTGTCACTTATTAGGAAAATCGCGTCGCAAAAAAATTCAGAATCATGAAATACTTTTCAAGTGAGCAAAACTTAAACAATCAGTGGGCATACATTATATTTTAATTTGGTATTATAATCCTAGAATAATATGAACGCGAACTTTTAATTAACTTCTTGACGTCTAATAATGTCCTAATCGTTATCGCCCCCCCCCTCTCTCTCTCTCTCTCTCTCTCTGTCACTCACAGTACTAACTATTTGTAGCTCTCAATTCTCTCGGTATGACTAATTCAATAAATAGCATTAAATGCATAAATAGCTAGTTTGACCTATTAAATACCTAATTGATCTGATGTTCGTTCGAGAATGTTCGGTTTTCTTCGAGTATCTTCGCCGGTTATTCCAATCAAAAACAATCGTTCTATAAATGTCATTATGCGGTTTCAGATAGTTTCCACTTCCTCATAGATTCTCTGAAAGATAAACTCAAAGACTAATTAATAACCAATTACCTTTAATTCAATGAACGTCATAGTTGAGTGGTATTAAAGGAATGTCTAATCTCAGTTACCGGCAATCCGGACAGAAAGATGACGCAAGGTTTACCAATAATACCCCCGTCTAAAAGTGAATGGTGGGGAGGCTGAAGATATACAAGAAATAGGTTGCATTTTCGCAGAACATAATATAATATAGAAAAATTAATGAATCATAAAACCAACACAATATTCGCCAAAAATCTATAGTGACCGAATATGATAGTATGGTTGTGTTGAGACTCATTTCGACAGTTTTGCATAGTTTTTTTTCGTCAGATAGGTCAATCTTTTGTATACGTTTGTTGTTAATATATATCGACATTCCGCTTGATATGTTGTTGATCATTGTACGTGTACAATAATCCGCAATAATCCCATAAGGAGTAAGAATGTATTATATACAAATTTTATTTATCTCTAATTGCCATAAAACAATTTCTTTTTCAGCTATGGTAATTAATCGCCCCCACCACCACCCCCCCCCCCCACACACCACCACCACACACACACACACATACACACACACACACACACACCGATTATTCAAAACTTCATATAAGCTACACTTCTGTGTTTGTTCCTATACGATCAATCTGCAAAGAGTGAGTTAATGTATTTATTTGGGGCCCCCTGTAACCCGGGGCCCTCTCTAGTACGTCCAGACGCCCATGTATAGACGTCCTGGTATAGAGCTCATACTCTGAAGGCGACACAGTCCAGAAGATGGAGATGATCGGGGCGTGTTGACGAATTAGATCGGTGCAAAGATAGAATGGACCCATGAACACATCAAGCTAACAAGGGTACATGCTGGCCTGATCTGGTCACAGACGACCGGTCATCCGCGTAAACCACTTTGGAAGAATTAATACACGACAAAAAACCGTTGCTGATCTTGTTGTTTATTATATGGACGCCAAGGTCAAAGCCTGATACAACAAGCCCTGATAAGAGACTTATAATGTAGCTTTTTATTATATGCGTACGCAGAAAAGAGATCGTATAATAGCATAATTTATTTCATTTCTAAGAATAATAAAATGCAAACTCGACTTTTTACTTTGCGTTGCGAACTATGCATTTTAGTACTATTTTCGTCAATTATTACCGACATTCATCAAATTCAAATCTTACAAAAACTAAGCAGTCTGATGGTGTAAGAATGGGACGTGGTCGTAGGTGTATGATATCTTGATAAGCTCGGGGGTTGGGGGGGGGGGGGCAGAAGAGTCTTATTAGTGGTTTGAGAAGGACATCCAGAGGAACAGAGGAACAGAGGAAACCGGAAAAACTGCAGAACATAAAAAAATAGGCCTAGATCTTGAAAAAATCTGTTGCCCGTGCAGCATGTGCTGGTGGACGGTTGGCCCAGGGGTGGGAGGAAGTGACGAGGATCACGACATCATTACAGCTTCCGGGGATGCAGGAATATCTCAAGCCACTTAGACCTGGGTTCGCGTCCCGTGGGCGCCCGGGCTCCAGCCCCGGGCAGGTCTCACAGTAGCACGGTTACCGCGGTGTATATCATAGGAATTATGGCAATCTTTAAAATTACTTTATTTCTCGAATGTGAGTTAATTTAAGGGTGGTTTTCGAGGGCAGCTGCGTCTGTTTTCGCCACAGTCACGTCGCGTGCCCGCCAATCTGCGCCCCTCATCTCCCCCCCCCTCTTTGCTACCCCCTCCCCTAGCTGATAGCCAATAGCACGTGGTGGGCTATGGGGCGGACGCACACTGGGTATAGCAGGGGGGTCACCGGCAGGTGGACTGCAGCCATCCGCATACCTCATGCAGTCAGGAACAAGGCTAGAGCTAGCCTCAGTCAGAAACACTGCAGGCATCCGCATACCTCATGCAGCAGGAACAAGGCTATTCTCAGTCAGAAACAAGGCTAGAGCTAGCCTCAGTCAGAAACACTGCAGGCATCCGCATACCTCATGCAGCAGGAACAAGGCTATTCTCAGTCAGAAACAAGGCTAGAGCTAGCCTCAGTCAGAAACACTGCAGGCATCCGCATACCTCATGCAGCAGGAACAAGGCTATTCTCAGTCAGAAACAAGGCTAGTGCTAGCCTCAGTCAGAAACACTGCAGGCATCCGCATACCTCATGCAGCAGGAACAAGGCTATTCTCAGTCAGAAACAAGGCTAGAGCTAGCCTCAGTCAGGAAACACTGCAGGCATCCGCATACCTCATGCAGCAGGAACAAGGCTATTCTCAGTCAGAAACAAGGCTAGAGCAAGCCTCAGTCAGAAACACTGCAGCCATCCGCATACCTCATGCAGCAGGAACAAGGCTATTCTCAGTCAGAAACAAGGCTAGAGCTAGCCTCAGTCAGAAACACTGCAGGCATCCGCATACCTCATGCAGCAGGAACAAGGCTATTCTCAGTCAGAAACAAGGCTAGAGCTAGCCTCAGTCAGAAACACTGCAGGCATCGCATACCTCATGCAGCAGGACAAGGCTATTCTCAGTCAGAAACAAGGCTAGAGCTAGCCTCAGTCAGAAACACTGCAGGCATCCGCATACCTCATGCAGTAGGAACAAGGCTATTCTCAGTCAGAACCTAGTCTAGAGCTAGCCTCAGTCAGAAACACTGCAGCCATCCGCATACCTCATGCAGCAGGAACAAGGCTATTCTCAGTCAGAAACAAGGCTAGAGCTAGCCTCAGTCAGAAACACTGCAGCCATCCGCATACCTCATGCAGCAGGAACAAGGCTATTCTCAGTCAGAAACAAGTCTAGAGCTAGCCTCAGTCAGAACCTAGTCTAGAGCTAGCCTCAGTCAGAAACACTGCAGGCATCCGCATACCTCATGCAGTCAGGAACAAGGCTACAGTCAGAAACAAGGCTAGAGCTAGCCTCAGTCAGAAACACTGCAGGCATCCGCATACCTCATGCAGTAGGAACAAGGCTATTCTCAGTCAGAAACAAGGCTAGAGCTAGCCTCAGTCAGGACCAAGTCTAGAGCTAGCCTTAGTCAGAAACACCGCAGGCATCCGCATACCTCATGCAGCAGGAACAAGGCTATTCTCAGTCAGAAACAAGGCTAGAGATAGCCTCAGTCAGGACCAAGTCTAGAGCTAGCCTCAGTCAGGACCAAGTCTAGAGCTAGCCTCAGTCAGGAACAAGGCACAAGCGCTACCTTCAATGGAACCACAAATTGATCCGTCATCACGATCAAATTATTCCTCATGCCCAGACTCAGACGCAGGTAGGCAGAGGCTCTTTACTGTCAAAATAATGCAAAGTTATAGGATCAAAGTGGGTTAAAATAAAATGTGGTTATAAGAATTCATAACTCAAGTATTCGAGGTGAAAATAGTTAGCATATTTGTTTGTTTTGCCCAAAGGCAAAGAACTGGTGGTGATTTTGGTTCAATATTTCGTATTCTGCCAACCTATCTGCCTCTTTGTTCATGTCCAATGGTTATTATATCCTTCATTTATTTGATACCCTTCATCGTCAACAGTGGAATGTGGGTAAATGGATCAGGTGTTGGTGAGTTGAGAAGGTCAGGGACAAGACAAGGTAATCCCTGGCTGATGGCTCGCCTCGGCCGGAGACCGCGTGGAGCCGGGGCACAAAGGGCTGTGCAAGTACAAGACTCAGCGGCCAAGCCCAGACACCTGGACATACAGACAATCACTGGTCAGGTGGCGCGCGGAGATTAGGGGTCGTCGTCTTCATCACCGTTACTCCAGGCATTCTTAGCCACGCACGTGTTGCCTTGTGCTGCAGGCTTCAACCGAGCACGTGGCTCAGTCAACCAACCATTCGTCAATCATCATTACGTCATCAACTGTCAATCAATAGAAGATCAACGTAGTCACTACACAAGCAGGTGTTTAATCGGTAGAGGTAGCTAAATTGCAAGTGTGATTCTAGTTCGATTGGTCGCCTGATCGACTCCAACCACCGGCAATCCTGAGTCCTGAGTCCAGAGTCCTGAGTCCTGAGTCCTGAGTCCTGAGTCCTGAGTCCTGAGTCCTGACTGAAGATCTTACTCAGGCAGAAGAAAATTTCAATATATTTGGACATTTGATTCCCTCTTTCTACAACTTGTTCCATTGGTTATTGTGAGTGCTGAGTGTATAGATGCGTGAGGATGCGTGAGAGTGCGTGAGAGTGCGTGCGAGTGCGTGAGAGTGCGTGAGGGTGCGTGCGTGCCCCCTCCAGTGTGTATGCTTGTGCGTGCGAGTGCGTGAGAGTGCGTGAGGTCGTGGCGTGCCCCCTGCAGTGTACGAGCCGCCTCACATTGTCCGGCCGCCGTGATTTAGAGCAGACAGCTGACCCCGCATCACCCAACACTGTCTTGTGCGTGAGAGTGCGTGAGAGTGCGTGAGAGTGCGTGAGGGTGCGTGCGTGCCCCCTGCAGTGTACGAGCCGCCTCACATTGTCCGGCCGCCGTGATTTAGAGCAGACAGCTGACCCCGCATCACCCAACACTGTCTTGTTACGAGCTACGAGCTGCCTAGAACTTCCTTCCAAAACAGGAAGCCCCTTCATTAAAACACCCTGTGGTCGGCAGGCCCTTTCTTCGGCTGAAACCACGCAAAAAACACCAATTTCGGGTCAATTCGAAGTTCGCCAAAGAAGACGAGGACAATGCCGGCTATTATCTGGGTAAAGAAAAAATACGAGATGCGTTTTTGAGACGAAAACAGCGAATGTGAATTGAGGGATGATGGACCGCCAAGTAGCTCGTGCCCATTGTTGTCTCTTCTTTGGGCTTCAAGACGGGAGAAGAGAGAGTTCATAGTTTACCATTAGGACAAAGATTCCAACTGTTTTAATGTATTTTTATTTTATCGTTATCCTACAAATATTTAAATAATTCACATTTGTAGGTGGCCAGTTGCGTTACCCATTTTATTATTTTTCTTTATACATATTGCTATTGTGATTAGTGGATATGGAAGAAGAGTTACTTGTTTTGCATAATATACTGAATTAGGTTTCGATAAACTCCAGCTTGCAAGTTTCAGTTAATGTTTTAGCAACTTTTCGTTTTGTACAATACTATAAGCAACCTGGGAGCATGGGCGCCCGCAGGAATTTTGGCAGGGGAGGGCAAAAATTACTATTCGTACTTTCGTTGGGCAACCACAGGGGTTTGGAGAGCAGAGCCACCCAACAATAGCTGCGCAGGCGAAAATTTTTAAAATCAGGTTTTTAGAATGCGTTTGGTGGGTTTTAGAAAAAAGTAGTGGGTTGAATACAATATCAAAGTTATGTAATTTTTGTGCAGTTGATACTCGAAACTAAAAAACCACCAAAAATCCTTCAAAATATTAATATCATTTTTTTTTTTTTTTATTTTTAGTTTAGTTTCAACTGATTTAGATATACATACTGAAATTTTTATTTCATGTGCTTTGTCCATGGGGTGGGGGGGGGGGCAATTGTACCCCTTGCCCCCTTGCCTGGGAGTGATTGATCTTGATCCGACAGCTGTTGACAACTCGGACAAGCCTGCCAACAGCCACCTCTTTCGGTTGAACTATAAGCAAGAAATACTTTGCAGATTTCACCTGCAGATCGTGGGATGCGAATAATATACTCTGGACAGGTTTCCTGATTGAGCAAAATATATTCAATAATGTTCTTTGGGATGGCATCGGGTAGTAAAATATAACGATGCCACAAGTTGTTGGTTCAATGTTGATGTTCTGTGTACAAGAATAAATAAAAAGATTCAAATTCTTGATACGGATTCGGGTAATCCCGGTAATGTTCGGATTCGGTTTAACCGAGTGCCCGATGTCATACCAAAATTTTGACAAAAACTGCCAATGAGTTGAAACTTCGATCTTTTAGCACAAACGCGTCTCTTTTGTTTAGTGTGCTCACTAATCATGCCTTGCAAGTTGCAGGTCTAGTGCACGTGTAGGGCGCATGCGTCGATCTATCACAGCACATGACAGAAGACAGACGCCGGGAAGGGAACTGTATTTTGACAGGACGTAAAAACCAAGAATAGCACTTGGCCACCCTACCGCCCTTCCGTGTTGTGGACCAAGGGGATATTGGCAAAAATGTCTTTCTCCCGAATGTCTTTCTCCCCCATCTGAGGGGGGAGGGGTGGGGGGCACGCGTTGGCGTTTTCTAATTAGCTCTTCAGACAATAGAAAGTGCTTTGCAGATAGAAACAATGTGTAAGCGTATACAGGTCATGGCCTGTTTCTGCCCACATGGTTCAATAAAACAATTGTTATCTATGACACACTATGCAGGAATATGCAGCCCAACACGTCACATTCAGTCTAATTTATACAGTTATTAAATTATTACTCAAAATTAAAACAGAACAAACAATATGATAACTTTAATGAATCATAATAAAATTCCACTTACAAGAGTAATGGTAAGCAAAATATCATTTTTCATTTACCGAAATATTTACTAACTTTTATCGTACTACAAACAAAATAACTCTTTCCACCTCCTACCTGAATTCGATTTTTCAGTATTCACTATCGCAAGTTGCTGGCTTGCTGCGTGTAACATGAATGCCGGAAAAAGAGTCATGAAAATATGATTTTTTGCAGTAGGTGCTGAATTTTGGTACACAACTAGTCCACCCCATCCCATCCCATAATTGAAATGAAAAATAATATATTGTACTTCTATTCCAATATATTCTGTTGATTTTATTTCGCAATCGAAACGAATTTTTGTTTATTACTTACAAAAGTGCTCAAAATTCATTTGTACCAATTGAATTTGAAATTGTTATTTTCCGTAGTTGAAATTTGCGTTGGTATTGGACAGACGGGGCAAAGTTTACCTGAGATGGTGGGTTGCTGTTACACCAAGCTCATCATCAAAACTATCGGTTTTAGGTATACATGATTAGTAACATCATATTGTTTTGTTCGAGCGTCAACCGTGGTGAGTGGTAGGGAGAGTCTGGGAACCTCGGGGTGGACGCCGCTTGTTGTCCTCCCGTCACCCTCAGCACCCACCGCGGACACGACGACGTCGTATCGATTTCATTTCATTACTAAAACCTCCCCCGATTGCAAATACTATCCCCTAGTTTATTTCAAGCCCGGATGAGTCATGCCATCAATCACCCCCGCACCAATCAGAAGGGGCGTTACAGCCGGCCAGCCAATCAGAGCGGCCGTTAAGATAATGCACGAGGGAGTTTTTTATTATACACGTCGGCCATCTTTCATAGTAGCTCGGAGATGATAATAATATGTGTGTGACTGTGACCATAGTTATGATGAGGGCCAGGACTAGGGCCAGGACTAGGGCTAAAGCTAGGGCTATAGGTTAGGGGTACATAACTAAGGCTAGGGTTGGTCTATGGCTTGGGCTATAAGATGGGACTAGGGCTAGGGCTAGAGCTAGTATTATAGGTTAGTGGTAGAGCTAACTAAGGCTAGATTAGATCTATAGGCTAGAGCTAGATGTAGAGCTAAGGCTCGGGCAAGGCTAGGACTAAAGCTAGGGCAGGTCTATGGCTTGGGCTATAAGATAAGACTAGTAGAGGCTACGGTAACTAGTAACGACCTTACGAACAAGAATAAAGAGCGTGTACAGAAAGGACGATACCGAAAGAAAGGGGTAAACACAAAGTTGATAGTTTTAGTAAGTAAAGTTTTTAGTTTCTCGTGAAAACCCTCCCATAGATACTTCTTCACCTAAGGTAGAGTAGTTATGTCTAATCTAAGGGCTGTTTAGCGGAATCAATCCCTGTTTCTTAGCATTTGCGTTATAGAGTGAAGGAATTAAAAATACTTTCAGTCAAGAGTCAAAGATGCCGACGATGGGAATCGAGCCGACGTCCTCCTGAATCAGCGTCTCGGGTGTTGCGTTCATGCGCATGGAGCAACCTTTGACGTGAACGATATTGTAGCGAGTATGCGAGGCTTTCTCAATAATCGAATAATAAACCCTCGTGTTTGCCAATGTTGACAGCGACTGTGACAAGTAGGATCATCATTTAAATAATCCATTGAAAACATGTTAGTTCAAAAGATTCACTCAAATCAAAAGTAAAAAGTAATCTTTCTCTTCACCTCTTACGTTTTAGTTCCACTTTATGAATTCGTGTAGGGTTGTCGGTCGCCCGCCCAGCAACTGTCCCAGCCCAGCACCACTTAACTTCTACCGTGACGTCACAGTCTTGTCAGCCCTGAGTGACAGCGCGCGACGCTTCCTACTAAATACCTCAGCAACGCCCTAATTGACTCAATCCAACTAGATCGCTTTTTTGCGAGGCTAAACGATACGGGCTGGTATTTTACAGCTCAATACTACGCCACAGCCAAGATCTACACAAAAAACATCACCCCTCAATAAAAGAGGGGTTGTTTCTTAAAAAGAAAAAATCCCCCCTCTTAACGCATTGTTATCGTGTGTTATTTTTACTGGAGGAAAGATCAAGTAGGGGTCTACTTACACACACTTGGGAAGAATGAAAAAACCTCGCACAAAAAACCTTCATCCCC
Organism: Sweltsa coloradensis; assembly: GCA_024449915.1. Lineage (NCBI taxonomy): Eukaryota > Metazoa > Arthropoda > Insecta > Plecoptera > Chloroperlidae > Sweltsa > Sweltsa coloradensis. The sequence goes on from JAMZAV010000652.1 coordinate 203,550, forward strand.
TCGTTAGATTATTTTTTATATAAATTCATAGGATGTTTAACCCGGGCCGGGGTTAATTTGTTAACGCAGCGCGAGGTTTATGATCGCACACATCCGCGAGGGGTGTTTTTTGTGGGTATCGTTTATCAGGTGTAAAGAATTAGGGATGTAAAGTTAGGATTAGAGTGGTTTGAACTTGAAGGCTAAAGGTTAGGGGATGTTTTTACCCGGTGATATCAGGTGTCGACCGGTATTAGAAGGATGTTAGCGTTTTGATAAGTTGTTGGGTTGGGAAGGCGGAAGAACGGCAGGTATTGTAGATAGAAGACGACGATATGGATGAAGTCGGGCGCGTGGCGATGCCTTGTTTGTCACGAGATGTTGTCACGGGGGGGGGGGGGGGGGGGTAACCAGTACGGCATTCCATGTGGTCATAGAAATTACAGAATTTGTAACATAACATTAATAATTTACGTAATTAATCGACCACACAGGCTATTCACTTTTTACTTTATTTCAAAATATTAACAAGCATTACAAATTATACATTATTTATATTGGTCGCATATAATTATTGTTTAGATACTGTATTTTTTAATGCTACTTGGTTTGACACGTTTATAAATAATAATTAATAGGCTACTAGTAATGAAGGGTGTGATATATATTTTAGTTGGCAACGTGAAATACTTGATCATCTCTCTACTCGCGGCGTCAATGGGAGCTTCCTTTTTTTTTGCAATTCGCGCAAAAATGCTGAGAATGTCAACTCATCATTTTCCTGCCCCAGATGTCCGAGCTTAGCTCAGCTCACAACCCATTGAACTGGGAGGCTTTGTCCTCGTGCGAGCTGTCAGTGTCACGCACACATTGTCACGCACGCATTGTCACGCACACATTGTCACGCACACATTGTCACGCACACATTGTCACTCACGCATTGTCATGCACACAGTGTCACGCACACATTGTCACACAAGCATTGTCACGCATTTCTGTTACACACAGCTAACATGGTTACGGGAGTACCGAAAAAAAGGAGAAAATATTAATATTTTTGGTGGCGGCGCCGATTCGTGATCTTTCAATTGGGCGCTAGCCCCCCCGTCCCTGATCCATACCCCCACTGTGTCACCAAAAACATTATGTGTCATCCTTGTTGAAGCGTTTGAAGGATGACAACCTAAAAATTATTTGAATTTTTACTTAATTTATCGTGAGACGTGACGCACGCACGCACGCACGCACGCACGGACAAACAGAAAAGTGCTGTTTATTGGAACTTATCGCCCCGAACCCCTATACCATGTCGACAAGAACTTATATAGCAGGGCACTTTTAGTCATTAAACACAAACACACGAACAATAACCACGGTCATAAAAATAAAACACTTACCAAAAAGTGCGTAATTTTCGGAAGCTCCGCTTCCTTCCTCAGACGCGAGGGAGTTCCCCAGTTCCCTCGCGTCTGAGGAAGGAAGCGGAGCTTCCGAAAATTTACGCACTTTTTGGTAAGTGTTTTATTTTTCTGACCGTGGTTATTGTTCGTGTGTTTGTGTTTAATTATATCTTCCCGGTCTAAGAGTCTTGGTTTTATAACTTTTAGTCAGTTTTCTAAGTAAAGCAGACGGCGTCATTCAAAATACTCGTATCCGTTTTAGAACGAACTAAGGGGCAGGCTGGATATTTTGACTAGGGGTAGGGGAAGGTAACGCCATGTTGTGTGGATATATCTGGCTGAGAATGTAATCTATTTTAACTAACCTACCCCAAGCTCAAAGGTCAACCACCCCTCACAGCAGTCAGCGAGAAACCAACACACGCTTCTCAGTGCGCTCGAGATTTAGAAGTTGGTTCAGGTACTCGATTATCTGTGGTTCAGGTTTCATTCCTACAAAAATAACAATTTATTTTATTTACTAGGAAAACGCTTAAAGTCCCGCCGCGTTGATGGATGAGCTTTTTTAAGTTTTTAGTTTGCGTGAGATATCTTTACTTTTGCAAGTGCTTTGTTTTGCTGCCTACGCATTGTAGGTGATTGTTGTCAAGTTTCTATTGTTTCTTGTTAATTTGTTATTATTTACCGTAAAAATCTTATATTAAAAGCTTTATTTCTATGGATTCTGGCTAACTTTTCCAACTTTTTCTTTCAAAAGGTACTTTATCACCATAACCTCAATGCCCATGTATAATATGAACGTTGAAGCCCCACCCGTTTGGTCAGAATTGGCCCAAATAGCACGAAAATATCGCACAAAAAATAAAAAAACTTATATTAAAAGCTCTATTTCTATGGATTCTGGCTAATTTTTCCAAATTTTTCTTTCAAAAGGTACTTTATCACCATAACCTCAATGCCCATGTATAATATGAACGTTGAAGCCCCACCCGTTTGGTCAGAATTGGCCCAAATAACACGAAAATATCGCACTAAAAATCGAAAAAAATCGTAAAAGTACGATATTCACAAGAAATATTTCTTCGATTGTACCCAAAAACAATACACCTCTAAGTTCAGAGATTTCGAAGGTCCCTTTCAATTTTCATCAAGATCGGATATGCCGTTTGCCTGGTAGAGAGTTAACAAACAGACAGAAAAACAAACAAACAAAAAAAACAAAAAAAAAACAAAAAAAAAACACCCGAGCTAAATTTTTTGGGGGTCAGTGAAATTGAAGTCTTCGCTTCGCTCATCCAATTAATTTTTTTTTAAATTTATTTATTTAACGTCCATCATATTCAGTTAACAACTGATTTACAGAGGACAAGTAAATAAATCTCATTACATAGATGCAGACACAAAAAAAATTGAATTACTTATATTATATCCATCAATTAAAACACAATAATTTTGGTAAAAAATTCAAAAAGGAATGAACCAAATGTGAAGAGTAAAAATTTAAAAACTAAAAATTATATTTAACTAGGAAAACGCTAAAGTCCCGCCGCGTTGATGGATGAGCTTTTTAAAATTTTTAGTTTGCGAGGGATATCTTTACTTTTGCAAGTGCTTTGTTTTGCTGCCTACGCATTGTAGGTCATTGTTGTCAATTTCTTTGTTACCTGTCAATTGGTATTATTTACCGTAAAAAACTTATATTAAAAGCTTTATTTCTATGGATTCTGGCTAACTTTTTCAACTTTTTCTTTAAAAAGGTACTACATCATTATAACCTTAATGTCCATGTATAATATAAACGTTGTAGCCCCACCCGTTTGGCCAGAATTGGCCCAAATGGCACGAAAATATCGCACAAAAAATCAAAAAACTTATATTAAAAGCTTTATTTCTATGAATTCTGGCTAACTTTTTCAACTTTTTCTTACAAAAGATACTACATCACCATAACCTTAATGTCCATGTATAATATGAACGTTGTAGCCCCACCCGTTTGGTCAGAATTGGCCCAAATGGCACGAAAATATCGCACCAAAAATCGAAAAAAAATCATAAAAGTACGATATTCATGAGAAATATTACTTCGATTGTACCAAAAACAATACACCTCTAAGTTCAGAGATTTCGAAGGTCCTGTCAAATTTTCATTAAGATCGGATATGCCGTTTGCCTGGTAGAGAGTTAACAAACAGACAGAAAAAAAAAACAAAAAAAAAAACAAACAAACAAACAAAAAACACCCGAGCTAAATTTTTTGGGGGTCAGTGAAATTGAAGTCTTCGCTTCGCTCATCCAATAAAAATCATCAAAAAAGAAAATACAATTCTTAAAAGTTTTAACAAACGAGTATTTTTTTATTCCTATCTATCTAAATTTGAACGATATTTCCTTTTGGCTTGGATGAGAAGACAAATGCAATGTTTACTAAACACACACTAGAAACCAAACTGAACTTCGCTACCAAACAATGTGGAATTTTATAACTGTGTAATAGTGGCCGATGTCTTAGATTCGCCCTAGCAACGAGGAAATTAAATAATGTCCCCCACTGAATTTTAGATACACTTAATTGGTGGAAATTATAAATTAATTATTTATTCATTAATAAGTTAATGTTTGTAAAATGTTAAAATTTCGACATTGCTGTTCCTATTCCTGGCGACTAATGAGGTTAATCAATAATTACTTATTTGACTGAGTGAGTAAGTGGGTACCTCTAAATACGAATTAATTTGTATTTATTTATATGCTAGGGTATTATGAAGGAATGTCAAATTGTGTTATCGGTCCCGATTCACAGTATTTGCCTGAAGAAACCATGACAGCTTCTGTAAGGATTGCCTGTAGCCACCTCTGTACAAAGAATCTAGACTCTCTACTGGGCTCTTGATAAATGTTCCCGAGCAAGAAACCACACATTAAAACCTAACGATATCTGGTTCCTGTAGTAAACATTGTAATCATCTGTGTCAGTTCTTTTCGATTTCAACATTCGAGATAAGCTTCACATGCCACATTAGTTTAGTCTAATTTGACTGACTCATCACAGAAATAATGATGACCAGTGACCGTAGAGTGAACTGTCTGTTTACTCTCGTTGGCTTGACCTACCCCAACGATTGTGCGACATCCTTCCCTAGCAACTGTATGGCAACTCTCTATAGCAACGACATGTCAGCTCCCTAGCAACCACATGGCAACGGCATGTCAGCTCCCTAGCAACGGCATGGCAGCTCCCTAGCAACCACATGGCAACGGCATGTCAGCTCCCTAGCAACGGCATAGCAACGACATGGCAGCTCCCTAGCAACCACATGGCAGCTCCCTATAGCGACTGCATAGCAACGGTTTGTATAAATGCCATGGCCTGCAGCACCTGCCATCTTCTAGGGTCGCATGTATCCATCCATATACATTCTAACCCTGGAGTAGAGGTAAAAACCGTATTCCTGTAGCCTACGATTCCTATAAATAGATGGATTCATTTCCCGATATGCGATAATTTTCTTGCAGATATTCACAAACTTTGGCTTTCAATTCTCAAGCGATTGAAATTTGGAATTATATTCGATGGGGGGGGGGGGGGGGGATTAGAAAATTATTAGTAATGCCCTTTTTGTTACCTATACTGACATGCCACTAGTTTTTAAGATTGAATCCTATTTTTTACATCTGAAGTAAAAGGGGGGGGGGAGGCTCACGAAAGAATTGAGAGGGGAATTTCCTTACTTCCCCCCTCCCCGTTCCTAAGCGCCTGTATGGTCAAGTGTTCGAATCCCACTTACATCAAGAACTTTAGCAATACTTGTTCTTTATCCTCATCTATCACAACTAACATAACTCCTAGAAGTCCCTGACCTATCCTGGCCTAGTCACGTGACCCATCCTAAACGTCACGTGACCAGCTCTGCCTGATAACACTCGGCACTGATAACAGCTTCCTCGAACAATCAGAACGACTAAGTAAATTTGGTCTTTGTTATTAGTTTGCCCTGAAAGTTTCTACAGAAAACACGTCCCTGTTTGTGGAGGGTCAACATGTCGTTATCTCGTGGACCCGGCCACGTCCAGAGCCTTCTCTTGGTGGTCGGCTCTTATGTCACTTAAGACCTTTGGTTTCGGGGGCACGAATGTGTCCGAGGGGTTAAAGTCGTAGGCCACAGGAACGGAAGTCCACACACTGTTATAAAACTATGAAATTTTACCTGACTTGCGTTCGTCGTGTATATTTTACACTAAAAGCCTAAAACAACGGCAACACTTTTTTTTATAGATAAAGAGATTATATTTTTGCAATTTTTAAATAAAACCTATTCATATATTATCGAAAGACTACATCACACAATTCATACGAAATTTTATCGTGAGTACCTACATTTAAAAAAAATGCCAACATTTATTATTATTATTATTATTATTATTATTATTATTATTATTATTTTTATTTTTATTATTATTATTATTATTATTATTATTATTATTGATTTTCAATTTTCAACGTACAGTTATTAGACCACAGAGCATATTGATGGCGACTAGAATAAAAGGGCATAGCCCCATAACACAAAAGTGTCTTGCCACCATTTACTAATTTATTAATACATCAATAAACTTACACATAATGCACAACAACAAACAAATAAATCTACAAACTAAAATACAATCTAAAAGTTATTAACTAAAGCAGTTATAAAATAATATACAGAGCAGAGCAGAGCACATTACATTTCATTTCTCAATTCTCAATTTAGCAATGTGAATCTAATTGAGGATTGAGAAATTAAGTAATTGGAGATATGGCCGCGTTCCATCTGAGTAGCGGGAAGACTGCCTGGCGACGATGTTACTCCCGTGCAACACCCATGCTTGCTTGAGCTGCACTTTCTCATCCTAGGTGTACACTCGTTTACTAACCTCTCAAGAGTAAACAAAGTGACCCCCTTGAAACTGAAACTCTGAAACTCCTTGTGTATTGTCGGGTCTGTGACTGCCTGGCATCGAACTGGCAACCGGTTGAATCATAGTCTCGCGTGTCTCTCGTCAGCTCAGCTACCTCTATCGGTGATGACATGACTCTATCCCTCAACCCAAGACCTATATATTATTTATCTCATCATTATTATTATTGTAAATTCGATCCTTTCCTTTCCCAACGACTTCTGCACATTTTTCAAGCAAGATATAAAAACGTTGGCAAAGAAGTGATGACTGATCTTTTATATTAAAAAAAAACTGCAATGTATTCTTTACGTTGAAAACCTTTTATAATATTACGAACTTTTATTTTGATTCCCTGTTGCATGGGTTTTTATTGGTAACATTTCATTTCGATTTTGACTTTATTTCCTCACGTAAGTAAATAGTTACCGTTGTGCTCATTTAGTTTTTAACGCGACATCGGTGACCACTGACCAGCTCGTGGACACTTACCCCCCCCCCCCCTCTACAACGCCCGATGTGCGTGATGCGCCACCTCGTCTAATTACTTGAGATAACAGTCGGAGCTGACCTAGGTCAACCTCTCTGGCCTTGAGCCGGGCGCGGGGCCGACCTGCCTCAACACCGACCTCCCCCCCCCCCTCCCACGCCCGGCGCTTGTTTATCACCAGCACGACGCAACCGCGTGTCTGTCTGCCTGTCTGTCTGTCTGTCTGTCTGTCTGCCTGCCTGCCTGTCTGTCTGTCTGTCTGTCTGTCTGTCTGTCTGTCTGTCTGTCTGTCTGTCTGTCTGTCTGTCTGTCTGTCTGTCTGTCTGCCTGTCTGTCTGTCTGTCTGTCTGTCTGTCTGTCTGTCTGTCTGTATGTATTAGACCTTATTGTGTTGTTAATCCACCAAAATGTTAATTCCCTTTACTTTTATGTCTCTTTGGATTCAGAAGTTATATTTACGTTTGTCTGTGACTTGTTACTACATTATTAATCAATCTGTATGTCTATCTTTACCAGGTCCACATCTAGACACAAAACTCGTATAAACATCTATAGTAAACAGAAACACGCGTCTTGTTTAGCCTTTGTGTTTTCTGCTGAGTTTTATGTTTGTCAGTCGCAGTCGGGCGGGTGGAGGACAGGGGAGGGAGTATAGGCTACTGAGTAGGGCTTGAAGCTAGGAGCCAGTTCAATGCTCCTTACTAATTCCTAATCTAATCTTTAATAAATAAATACAGTACATTACACAATTAATGTTGTCTCAAGGACGACCCACATATATATTTTCGGGTACTGACGGAATCCAGTATGAACAGGCGAAAACATTTTTTGACTCAGGTTCGCTGAAAACTATTCATATCTGCGGTTGATGCTTGTAAACAAAATATAATAATGTAGAACTAACTAGGTAGGTTTGTTAATTGTTACTTCTCATCAATTGATTCGCAGCAATTCATTTGTCGCTGTAACTGTTTGTGCCTTTTGTGAAAATATTCAAAATAAATTAAACTTCAAACTGGGATCAAAATTTAAACAAAACTGTACAGGAATTCAACTCCAGGAGAAGAAGTTGTGATGTGAATGTCTAAGGGTTGTTGCAGAGGACTCAATGGAAACCTTGTAAAACCTTCAGTCAGGGTTGCCGGCTGTGGCTCTGGGCCGGAGTAGCCAGAATAGCGCCTCGCACTAACACCTTAGCTATAGGGCCTTGTTATAGTTAGGATAGGAGGTGATGTCAATAACTCCCATTGCAACAACGAACTTTTTGCACTTCCTAAATAGATGACGTTTATAACAGTCCAAACAGGTAATGCTATACATATTATGCGGATTTTGGCGCATTGGATTTTTGTTTCGAAAAAATTTCTTTGACACAATGGGAATTGTCTTTGTGGTTCTGCTCCGGTTAGCTTCATAGATAGATTCACTTTCTACTCACTCTCTGAGTTTCCCCAATGTCACTACTCACTACTCACTACTCACTACTCACTACTCACTATGCCCTAGTAGCCTAACACCTCCCTCCCATATTCTGAGTCAACGCAGGCGCCAATGTTTTGTCCTGTGAAATGAAAAGATCTGCAATATTGGTTGGTATTCCCTTTCCCTGTCTGCAGCGATACTTTGAATCATTTGTGTTTTCCAGCGTATTTTCCCCTTCAATTCTACATATAAATCATTCTAAATCATGTATGTATTTTATATTATAAATTCAATACCCTACTATATACATTAGGTCTTAAAATTGCATTGTATTGTGTTTTATAGTGATACGAAAAAACATTATCGCATCGGTTTGTTGTTGCATTGGCGTAGACCAATAATACTTTATCTCTATTAGCACAGCTATTATTGTTAGAGTATAACTCAGCAAATCACTTAGTTCGTTTCCCTTAGCCCAGAGCATGGCTCTGATAATCGTACAAGGCGATTCAAGAGAAAAAGTCCACCTCGCAAACATCAGCTAGGAAGAAGGATATAGTATTTTACTCCCCGAAAATAGAGGCGAGCTCTGGCAATCGTCGTCGATGATACCTCCTCTTTCCTTGAAGACCTCTCCGACGACAATGACAATGATACAACGAACGATGACATAAACGATGACGCCCGCGACGTGAGACCCCCCTTCCTCCCCTTACCTGTGGCTGGTTCTAACCAGCATGGGCCCCTCCTCCCCACATCCCCTAAGCTAGAGTGGCGCATTATGACCTTACGGTTGACGTGCCCTTAATCCAAATAGCCCCCCCCCCACAAAAAAAAAAACTTTACCGACAATCATTTTGCTTTCGTAAGTTTTACCTCAGACGATTATTGAGATTAGGCATACTTGTCAACTTGTGTAAATTGTTAGTTGAAACACATAATCTTGCACCTTCTATGCACCAAATATAGCATCATACTAAGTCGTGGAAGGGTACGACAGATGTGTCCCGGTCGAGACCCACCACAGGCAATCATGACTGAGGTAATATCCAGGAGTTTCTTCTTCATCTTCACAAATCACAAGAGTTTCCTCTTCATACAACTTCACAAATCACAGTCACACTAACCCTGACTCCAATATGCCCAGTTACAGACGCCTGAAGATGAAGATGAAGGGAGATTTCGAAAAAATAAATATTGTTGAATTAATTTCACCGGTGTATAGGACAACTTAAAATTTCATTTTTATTTACATTTTTATGACATATTACAATATTTTTCGAAAACAGCTCTTCTCCCATTTTATTTTTCAATGGAGTTGTAGCGACATCCAGCGAATCAATCCTTCTACGACCGGCATCATGTCCTGAAAACAAAGCCCGTATCACAGATAATAGACTGTGTGACAGTGTATACTGTGTCTGTTCCAGTATTAATAAAACCTGCAAGACAGTACTTGGGAGGTTTCGTCAGCAATGTGACAACACTGGAGAATAATAATATGTTTTTTCGATACACCTAATTATCATTTTCAGGAAGTGAGATAGTGTTTTTCCACTGGTCGTTAGGCTAATGCGTGTTTTCCATGGCTTTAGTTAGTAATTTAATATAATAGACTTTTAACAACAGTTTTATTCAGATCTAGAGTCGCCTGCAAAGAAAATTACTAACAAAAATAAAACTCGTGGCCTCACTTACTAAGATTATAATACGTGGATATTCATTGACTGTGTGATTTTAAAAAAGTGGGTTTTTAAAGGCTTTAGTTTAAATTTTTATAATAGACTTTTAAAAAAGTTTTTTTCAGATCTAGAGTCCCTGCAAAAAAAACTTAGCATAACAACAATAATACTGCGTGGCCTCACTTATCTACAGATTATAATACGTAGAGAATATTTTGTTTTACTGTGTGTGTTTTAAAAAAAGTGGCTTTTTAATGGCTTTAGTTAGTAATTTTAAAATTAAAAGACTTTTTTAAAAACATTTTATTCAGATCTAGATCGCCTGCAAAAAACTTAGCATAAAAAACAAAAATACTGCTGGGCCCCCTATCTACGTTATAATACGTAGAGAAATTTAGTTTTTCTGGTGTGATTTTAAAAAAGTGGCTTTCAATGGGTTTTGTTTAATTTAATATAAAAACTTTTTTAAAACAGTTTTATTAGATCAGGTCGCCTGCAAAGAAAATTGCATAACCAAAAAATAATACTGCTGGCCTCACTTTCTACAGATTTTAAAACGTAGAAATTTCGTTGACTGTGTGATGTTTTTAAAAAAGGGCTTTCATGGGTTTAGTTAGTAATTTTAAAATAATAGCTTTTTCAACAGTTTTTTATCCCGAGTGCCTCAAGAAAATTGCATAAAAACATATACTGCGTGGGGCCCCACTTAAACTACAGATTATAATACGTAGAGAATATTCAGTTGACTGTGTGATGTTTAAAACAGTGGCTTTCAATGGCTTTAGTTAGTAATTTAATATAATAGACTTTTAACAACAGTTTTATTCAGATCTAGAGTCGCCTGCAAAGAAACTTAGCATAACAACAATAATACTGCGTGGCCTCACTTATCTACAGATTATAATACGTAAAGGGAAAATTCAGTTACTGTGTGTGTTTAAAAAAGTGGCCCCTTCAATGGCCTTTTTGTTATAATTTTTAAAATAATAACTTTTAACCATTTTATTCGTCTAAGTCGCCTGCAAAAAACTTAGCATAACAAAATACTGCGTGGCCTCACTTACTCAGTTATAATACTGAGAATATTCATTGACTTGTGATGTTTAAAAAAAGTGGCTTTCAAAGGGGTTTAGTTAGAATTTAATATAATAGACTTTTACACTTTTTATTCAAACTAAGTCCCGCAAAAAAACTTTCAAACAAAATAATCTGCTCCCCACTTACTACAGATTATAATACGTAGAGAATATTCAGTTGACTGTGTGATGTTTAAAACAGTGGCTTTCAATGGCTTTAGTTAGTAATTTAATATAATAGACTTTTAACAACAGTTTTATTCAGATCTAGAGTCGCCTGCAAAGAAACTTAGCATAACAACAATAATACTGCGTGGCCTCACTTATCTACAGATTATAATACGTAGAGAATATTCAGTTGACTGTGTGATGTTTAAAACAGTGGCTTTCAATGGCTTTAGTTATTTTTAATATAAAGACTTTAACAACATTTTTTCAGATCTAGAGTCGCCTGCAAAGAAACTTTGCATAAAAACAATAAAAACTGCGTGGCCCCCCCTCATTATCTCAGTTATAATACGTAAGAAAATTCAGTTGACTGTGTGATGTTTAAACGTGGTTTCAATGGGTTTTTGTTAGTAATTTAATATAATGACTTTTAAAAACGTTTTATTCAAACTAAATGCCTGCAAAGAAACTTAACATAACAACAATAATACTGCGTAGCCTCACTTATCTACAGATTATAATACGTAAGAAAATTTTAGTTTCTTGTGAGTTTTTAAAAAGTGGGTTTCAAAGGCTTTTTTGTAATTTAAAATAATGACTTTAAAAAAATTTTTTTTCAGATCTAGAGTCGCCTGCAAAGAAAATTGCATAAAACAAAATTGCTGGCCTCACTTTTCTAAGATTATAATACGTAGAGAATATTAGTTGCCCGTGGTGTTTAAAAGTGGCTTTCAATGGCTTTAGTTAGTAATTTAATATAATAGCCTTTTAACAACAGTTTTATTCAGATCTAGAGTCGCCTGAAAAGAAACTTAGCATAACAAAAAATAACTGCGTGGGGCCCCACATCACAGATTTTAAAACGTAGAGAATATTCGTTTTAAAAGTTGATGTTTAAAAGGGGTTTCATGGCTTTAGTTAGTAATTTAAAATAATACTTTTAAAAAACAGTTTTTTTCAGATCTAAGTCGCCTCAAAGAAATTAGCATAACAAAAATAAACTGCGTGCCTCACTTTTCACGATTATAATCGTAAGAATATTCGTTGACTGGGGGATGTTTTTAAAAAAGGGCTTTCAAAGGGTTTAGTTTTAAATTTAAAAATAATAGACTTTTAACAAAAGTTTTTTTTCAATCTAAGTCGCCTGAAAAGAAACTTAGCATAACAACAATAATACTGCGTGGCCTCACTTATCTACAGATTATAATACTTGAGAAATATTTTAGTTGATGTGTGATTTTTTAAACAGTGGCTTTCATGGGTTTAGTTATTTAAATTTTAAAATAAAGACTTTTTAAAAAAGTTTTATTCAGATCTAGATCGCCGCAAAAACTTAGCATAACAAAAATACTGCGTGGGCCCCACTTTTCTACAATTATAATACGTAGAGAATTTCGTTGACTGTGTATGTTTAAAACGTGGGGTTTCAATGCTTTAGTTATAATTTAATATAATAACTTTTAAAAAACATTTTATTCAGATCTAGAGTCGCCTGCACAAAAACTTAACATAAAAACAATAAAACTGCGTGGCCTCACTTATCTACTGATTATAATACGTAGAGAATATTCAGTTGACTGTGTGATGTTTAAAAAAGTGGCTTTCAAAGGCTTTATTTTTGTAAAAATTTTAAAATAATAGACTTTTAAAAAACAGTTTTATTCAGATCTAGGTCGCCTGCAAAAAAAACTTCATAACAACAAAAAACTGCGTGGGCCCCACTTTACAATTATAACGTAAGAAAATTCAGTTGACTGTGTGATTTTAAAACAAAATGGCTTTCAATGGCTTTAGTTATATTTAATATAATAGCTTTTAACAACATTTTATTCAATCTAAGGGCGCCTGCAAAGAAAATTAGCATAACAAAAAAATACTGCGTGGCCCCCATTTTTTCTACGATTTTAATACGTAAAATATTCAGTTGACTGTGTGATGTTTAAAACAGTGGCTTTCAATGGCTTTATTGTAAAATTTTAAAATTAAGACTTTTAAAAAACATTTTATTCAGATCTAGAGTCCCTGCAAAAAAACTTACATAAAAACAATAACCTGCTGGCCTCCTTTTCTACGATTATAATATAAGAAATTCATTGACTGTGTGATGTTTAAAACAGTGGCTTTCAATGCTTTAGTTAGTAATTTAATATAATAGACTTTTTAACAACAGTTTTATTCAGATCTAGAGTCGCCTGCAAAGAAATTAGCTAACAACTAATACTGCGTGCCTCACTTTTTAAAAGATTATAAAACGTAGGAAAATTCATTGACTGGTGATGTTTAAAACAGTGGCTTTCAAGGCTTTATTAGTAATTTTATATAAAAGACTTTTTAAAAACAGTTTTTTCAGATCTGAGTCCCTGCAAAAAAACTTACATAACAACAATAATCTGCGGGCCTCCTTATCTACAGATTATAATACTAGAGAAATTCAGTTGATTTGTATGTTTAAAAAAGTGGCTTTCAATGGGTTTTTGTTAGTAATTTTAAAATAATAAACTTTTAAAAACGTTTTTTTTCAGATCTAGGTCGCCTGCAAAGAAAAATTGCATAACAAAAATAAACTGCGTGGCCTCACTTATTACAGATTATATACTAGAGAATATTCAGTTGACTGTGTGTGTTTAAACAGTGGGTTCAAAGGCTTTAGTTAGTAATTTAATATAATAGACTTTTTAAAAACAGTTTTATTCGATCAGAGTCGCCTGCAAAAAACTTTGCATAAAAACAATATACGGGTGGCCTCACTTTTCTACAGATTTAATACTAAAAATATTCATTGACGTGTGTGTTTTTAAAAAGGGTTTCAATGGGTTTAGTTTTGTAATTTAATATAATGATTTTAACAACTTTTTATTCAATCTAGAGTCGCCTGCAAAGAAACTTAGCATAACAACAATAATACTGCGTGGCCTCACTTATCTACAGATTATAATACGTAGAGAATATTCAGTTGACTGTGTGATGTTTAAAACAGTGGCTTTCAATGGCTTTAGTTAGTAATTTAATATAATAGACTTTTAACAACAGTTTTATTCAGATCTAGAGTCGCCTGCAAAGAAACTTAGCATAACAACAATAATACTGCGTGGCCTCACTTATCTACAGTTATAATCCTAAGAAATTCAGTTGACTGGGGGTGTTTAAAACAGTGGCTTTTTATGGCTTTTGTTAGTAATTTAAAATAAAAGCTTTTAACAACAGTTTTTTTTAATCTAGAGTCGCCTCAAAAAACTTAGCATAACACAATAAACTGCGTGGCCCCCCTTATCTACAGATTTTAATCGTAAGAATATTCATTGACTGTGTGATGTTTTTTAAAAAAGTGGCTTTCAATGGTTTATTTTGTAATTTTTTTAAAATAAAAACTTTTACAACAGTTTTTATTAGATCTAGAGTCGCCTGCAAAAAAACTTAGCATAACAACAATAATACTGCGTGGCCTCACTTATCTACAGATTATAATACGTAGAGAATATTCAGTTGACTGTGTGATGTTTAAAACAGTGGCTTTCAATGGCTTTAGTTAGTAATTTAATATAATAGACTTTTAACAACAGTTTTTTTTTCAGATCTAACCCTGCAAAGAAAATTAGCTAAAACATAATACTGCGTGGCCTCACTTATCTACTGATTATAATACGTAGAGAATTTCGTTGACTGTTGTGTTTAAAACGTGCCCTTTTAAAAAAGGCTTTAGTTAGTTTTAATATAATAACTTTTACAACAGTTTTTATTCAGTCTGAGTCGCTGCAAAAAAACTTTTCATAACAACAATAAAACCTGCTTGGCCCCCCTTATCTACAGATTATATACTAAAAATATTCATTTTTCTGTGGATGTTTTTAAAAAATGGCTTCAAAAGGCTTTAGTTAGTAATTTTATAATAACTTTTTTAAAAACAGTTTTTTTTCAGACTAGATCGCCTGCAAAGAAAATTGCAAACAAAAATAATACTGCGTGGCCTCACTTATTCAATTTTTAATACGAGAGAATTTCAGTTTACTTTTGTGATTTTAAAAGTGGCTTTCAAAAGGCTTTGTTATAATTTTTAAAATAATAGCCTTTTTAAAAACAGTTTTATTCAATCTAAGGGCGCCTGCAAAGAAATTAATAACAACAATAAAACTGCGTGCCCCACTTATCACAATTATAATCTAAGAATATTCAGTTGCTGTGTGATGTTTAAACATGGCTTTTTAAAGGGGTTTAGTTAGTAATTTTAAAATAATGACTTTAACAACAGTTTTTTTTAATCTAGAGTCGTCTGCAAAAAAACTTAGCATAAAAAAAAAATACTGCGTGGGCCCCACTTATCTACAGATTATAATAAGAGAATATTCAGTTTTACTGTTGATGTTTAAAAAAAATGGGTTTCATGGCTTTAGTTGTAATTTAATTTTAAAAGCTTTTAACAAAAAGTTTATTCAGATCAAGTCGCCTCAAAAAAACTTACATAACAACAAAAAATACTGCGTGGGGCCCCACTTATCTACAGATTATAAAACGTAGAGAAATTCAGTTTTTACTGTTTGTTTAAAAAAGTGCTTTCAATGGGTTTATTGTATTTAATATAATAACTTTTTAAAAACGTTTTATTCAGATCTAGATCGCCGCAAAGAAATTACATAACAACAATAATACTGCGTGGCCTCACTTATCTACAGATTATAATACGTAAGAATTTCTTACTGTGTGATGTTTAAAATGGGTTTTAATGGGTTTATTAGTAATTTAATATAATAAAACTTTTAAAAACAAGTTTTATTAATCTAGAGTTTGCCCCCAAAGAAACTTGCATAACAACAAATAAATGCGTGGCCTCACTTATCACAGATTTAATACGTAAGAATATTCGTTGCTGTGTGATGTTTAAAACATGGGTTTCAAAGGCTTTGTTTTTGTAATTTAATATAATAACTTTTAAAAAACATTTTATTCAGATCTAATCGCTGCAAAAAAAACTTTGCTAAAAACAATAATCTGCGTGCCCCCTTATCTCAGTTATAATACGTAGGATATTAGTTGACTGTGTTATGTTTAAAAAATGGCTTTCAATGGCTTTTATAATTTAATATAATAGACTTTTAACAACAGTTTTATTCAGATCTAGAGTCGCCTGCAAAGAAACTTAGCATAACAACAATAATACTGCGTGGCCTCACTTATCTACAGATTATAATACGTAGAGAATATTCAGTTGACTGTGTGATGTTTAAAACAGTGGCTTTCAATGGCTTTAGTTAGTAATTTAATATAATAGACTTTTTAACAACAGTTTTATTTCAATCTAGAGTCGCCTCAAAGAAACTTTTGCAAACAAAATAAAACTGCGTGGGCCCCACTTATCTACAGATTATAAAACTAAGAATATTCATTTTACTGTGTGATGTTTAAAACATGGCTTTTAAAGGCTTTTTGTTAGTAATTTTTATATAATAACTTTTAACAACGTTTTTTATTCAGATCTAGATCGCCTCAAAGAAACTTAGCAAACAAAAAAAAAAATACTGCGTGGCCTCCTTATCTACAGATTTAATACGTAAAAATATTTCATTTACTGGTATGTTTTTAAAAAAGTGCTTTCAATGGCTTTTGTTGTAATTTTAATATAAAAAACTTTTAAAAACATTTTTTTCAATCTAAGTCGCCTGCAAAGAAACTTAACATAACAACAATATCTGGTGGCCTCACTTATCTACGATTATAAAACGTAAAAGAAAATTCAATTTGACTTGTGGGTGTTTAAAAATGGCTTTTCAAAGGTTTAGTTAGTAAAATTTAAAAATAAAGACTTTTAACAAAATTTTATTTCAATCAGAGTCGCCTGCAAAAAAACTTGCATAACAACAAAAATTGCGTGGCCTCACTTTTCTACAATTTTTAATACTAGAGTATTCATTGTGTGTATGTTTAAAACGTGGCTTTCAAATGGGTTTAGTTTAATTTAATTAATAGACTTTTAAAAACGTTTTATTCAGATCTAAGTCGCCTGCAAAGAAACTTGCATAACAACAAAATACTGCGTGGCCCTCACTTATCTAAGATTATAATACTAAAAAATATTCATTTTACCCGTGTGATGTTTAAAAAGTGGTTTCAAGGGGGTTTAGTTAGTTTTAATTTTAAAATAAAAGACTTTTAACAACAGGTTTATTCAGATCTAGAGTCGCCTGCAAAGAAACTTAAAAATAAAACAAAAATACTGGTGGCCTCACTTACTACAATTTAAATACGTAAAATATTCGTTGACTGTGTGATGTTTAAAACGTGGGGTTTCAAAGGGTTTTTGTTTGTAATTTAATATAATAGACTTTTAAAAAAGTTTTATTAGATTAGGTCCCCTGCAAAGAAACTTAGATAACAACAAAAACCTGCGTGGCCCCCCACTTATCTACAGATTATAAAAACTAGGAAAATTCATTGACTTGTGAAAAGTTTAAAAAAGTGGGTTTCAAGGCTTTTTAGTTTGTAATTTTATAATGCTTTTTTTAAAACAGTATTCTTTTGATCTAGAGCCCTGCAAGAAACTTAGACAACAACAATAATACTCTGGCCTCCTTATCTACAGTTTTTAATACTAAGAATATTCAGTTTACGTGGCTTTCAAAAAGGCTTTCTTTGTTTTTAATTTATAATTTAGTTTTCCTTTCTTATTTTTCCCTTCGCTTTCTCCCTTACTAACTTTTTCTACTAATTTTATAACTAGTTTAAAATTCTATCTCTATTTTACTAGATTCAGTTTCTTTCATTTCCCAAAAATCAGGGGGGCGTAGGGAAAAGGGGGGAAAGGGGGAAAATCCCCCTCCCCATTTTTCCCCTGAAAATCTCCCACTTTTTTTTCCGTAACCCCCCCCCCCCCCCCAACTTCAGAATTTAAACACCGGCTTTTGCTGGGAAAACCCCGTAACATCATATAACCCAGGGGTGTTGTGTTCCTGGGTGATTGTAAAGTTGTTTGTGTCTGGTGAGCAAGAATGATGCATATGGTTGGAACGAACGGTATTTAAATCTATTACAAATAATATCACCCGCCAGACCCCCCGAAACCCCCATAAACCAAACGATTTAAAAAAAATGTGTATAGGTTACAATAATTACCAAATAAAGTCGGATTTCATCGGATTTGTGGATATATTTTGCGTTTTTGAGTCATTTCGCCATGCAGATTCTCCTCCCCCCCCCCAAAAAAAAAAAAAACTCAGCGTACTCTTTATGGAAAGAAGTAAACATCCAAATGTGTTGTTGGAGGATGCCACACTTATTTATTTTCTTTCGCGCCTCAAGCCGTTGCATAACTTGCACTGACAACACAGTTCCAGTTGTCGACGCTAGGTCGCTGCACTGTATCACGTGACTGTATTGTTAGGTTCATAGACATCCAGCGGAAGGTTCTCACCACCGCTAGGAAAAACAGAAACAAACAACCAAAAAACATAGACATCCCATATAATTGGCCTACAGCGGAAGGGTTCTCACCACCGCTAGGAAAGCCTGCAGTGTGATGCGCAGGCAGCCCGCCGTACACATGGCCGTACAGCATACAACGCAGTTCCAGTTGTTGACGTTAGGTCGCTGCACTGTATGTTAGGTTCATAGACATCCCATATAATTGGCCTACAGCGGAAGGGTTCTCACCACCGCTAGAAGAACAGAAACAACAACAAAACAACATAATTGGCCTACTATAGGTGTTAAGATATCTATGGTTAGGTTAGGAAAGCCTGCAGTGTGATGCGCAGGCAGCCCGCCGTACAGCATACCAGCTGACAACGCAGTTCCAGTTGTTGACGTTAGGTCGCTGCACTATATGTTAGGTTCATAGACAACGCAGTTCCAGTTGTTGACGTTAGGTCGCTGCACTGTATGGTGAGCCTGCAAAGCGACGCGCAGGCAGCCCGCAGTACACCACGCGAGGCTAAAATTCATAAATAAATCGCCCCCGCCGAAGGAGCATAAATCAAGAAAGTTTATTTATATTACTGTCAGGGATGAAACATGTATCTTGAACACTGAACAGGTACCGAGATGGACCCATTTTTGAAGGTACACTCTTACACTTTTACATAATCCATTTTAATCCATTCAATATAATATTAAGGTCGTATAAAATCAGTATCATTTCAGAAATTATTTATTGGGGTGGCTACACTGGGAGATTTTATTTACTTGTAGTTCAAATTATTTATATACATTTTTTGTATTCGATGCAAAACGGGAGTCGGGACAATAAAATTATATCTTCGTAATAAAACCTGGTTACTCGAGTTGCAACAACGTGAGTCTATTGAGATGATTTATTAAATACAATTTAGCATTATGTCTGTTTGGTCACATACGGCCGAACGGCCAAATAGATAGAGCTGAAATTTTAAACAGAGATCCGTGACCAGGTCACTGAGAACTGCTAAAAAAAATGAGAAAAATCCGTTCGAATACCTACAAGAAATTATAAATTGAAAAATATTCTGGAAATTTGTAGTTGTTATTTTAACGCCAATGGTTTTGTTTTTGAAGAAGTAATTTTTATCGAATCATTTTTGCCAGGCCGTGATTATTGTATGCAGTGACCAAGGTGTATCGATTTTTGCACGCTCAAGATTCCCCTAAATTTCTCCTGGAAGATTATGAGTAAACCTTGCAAACTCAATCTTTACTTGTATCTCGTACTGGCTAAGTTTTCCATAGTATTGTATGCACTTCAATACATGTTTTATAATTTATTTAATGCAATCCAGAATTTAAAAAATCTTTCTCGACCAGGGGTTTTTACTTAGATCTTCCACTTTTCGGGTTTAAGGGCGCTTTAGCCAACTAGACTAGGAAAACGCCAAAGTCGTTGTTAGACGAATAAGCGAGTCATATGTTGAGTACCCGGGAACATATTTGGGGTTTTGAGTTTAGTTGGTGTAAGGGCGCGTCAACTTTAAGGCCCCAATAAGGGGGGGGGGGCCACTCTAGCCTATGAAGGTATAGAGGGGGCCGGGTGGGGAGAAGAAAGGGAAGTTACCGGGTATTCAACACAGGGGTCACTAAACTCGTCTATAACAAATTTTTAACCCATTTTTTAGTAAAAAAAAAAATATCAAAATATTTTTAAAACAAAAACAAAATTAGCCACTGTGGTAAGATAGAGGGCCTGTAGTTTTTGTAATGCAATCCAAATCCAAATCAAATTTAAAATTTAATTTTGATCACTCACGTACTCTGTCACACGCACGCGCACAGCTTTTGCCAATGGGCGATACGGTCCCTAATGAAGGTAAGACCAATAAAGAAGAGGGCTATGGGTAAGGGGAAGGAAACGAAATCCTGATCCTAATGGAAGAATGGGGTGAACAACTGAAGGGCTCAACCGTTGAGTGACTAATATATACGGTAGTAGTAGTAGTAGTAGTAGTAGTAGTAGTAGTAGTAGTAGTAGTAGTAGTGTGTAGTAGTAGTAGGTTTTTTTTCCCAAATTTAAAAAAGGGTTACATTGTATTTGGGCCCCATCTAACCCTCTTTTAAGGGGATTTTAAACAAAAGGGTTTTGGGAAAAAAATTTTAAAAATATACATTTAAATAAAAAATAGATTACCATAGTAGGCATATAAAAAAACTAAGAAAAAATTTCCCAATAAAAAAAATAAAAAATAGATTAATATTACATTTAAATTTTGAATTAGAGATAAAAAAATATTTTTTAAAAATTTCCATGGGCCCCCAGAACTAGTGAAACTTGGTTGTAACCTGGACATATTGAATTTTTTTATTGCAGTAGGTATCTTTGAAGGCCTATATGAAGAGACAAATCCTCATCCTATTGGGGAAAAATGAGCTAAAAGGGCCCCAACCCACGGCCCAGCAAAATTTAAGGTGGGGAAAAGGGGAAAAAAGAAGAATAAGGGAATAATAAACCCCCAAACCCAGTCAAGGGTTTTAGCTGCGGGAAAGATTTTTTTTTTTTTTTTTTAAATTGGGTTTTGTCGGGGTTTGGAGCGCCTCCCGACCCATATCGAAAATTGGGGTATTTAAAATCTTTTGGCATACAAAAACGTATTAGGGGGATAGCTCTTTTTCCTTTATCAACTTGGGGATAGTTCATTTGCATACAACGTTTTAGAGGATGGGCTATTTCCATAAAAAACTTAGGGTTTAGCTCATTTCCCAACAACGTATTAGGGGAATAGCTCATTTCCATATAAAACTTAGGGATAGCTCATCGGGCATACAAACGTATTAGAGGATAGCTCATTTCCATATCAACTTGGGGAAATAGCTCATTTGCATACTAAAACGTATTAAAAGGAAGTTTCTTTTCCCAAAATAAACTTAGGATAGCTCTTTTCCCATCTAAAGTATTAGGGGGTTTGCTCTTTTCCTTTATCAACAGGGATAGTATCGGGCAAATAAGTTTTAGAGGGTTGCCCCTTTTCCATATAAAATTAGGGTTTAGCTCACCCCTGCATACTAACGTTTTAGAGGATACCCTTTTTTCCATATAACTTAGGGATAGTTTAATTTGCTTTTCCAAACTTTAAAAGGGGGGTTGCTCATTTCCATATAAAAACTTAGGGGTTTACTCTTTGCATTAAACCCCGTTTGAGGGGAATTTTAAATTTGTTAATAAAAATTTAAAACCCCCAAATGAGAAAATGGGCCCTAGAGACCGGTTACAGGGGGTTGTAGATGCCTTAAAGGGTTATAGAATCGGGGAAAAGCTTTTTGGGCGGGGGAATAGGCAGTCAGGCGTACTGTGTGGGAATTTAGATAATTGGTCTTCCCCCAGTGAAAAGGTGAAAGGGGGCCCAAAATTCACAACCCCCCATCCCGTCTCGAAATTTAGTTAGAAAAAAGGTCGTGCAGTGGACGTCCAAAAAGGCCAGTGACGAGACACATTAGTTTGCAGGGGGAAAAACATCAAGTTAAACCCCCAAAACTAAACTCAGTTCTTGGTACATTTATGTGTCGCTTAAAAAACAAAAATATTTTCGGCCCAGAAGGGGGGTAATTGGCTTCAGGCCAGAAGGCCCTAATTTCCACTTTTAAAAAAAAGGATTGAGAAAAAAAATATCAATTTTGCAAAAGCACAGATTTAGTTTAGTCGTTGGATTGGGAAGAAAACTAGATACTCACAAGAGTGGGGGGAAAAAAACAGGGGGAAAAGTTGAAAGGGGCCATGCGCTTGCAAAAAAAGACATTTGGGTTAAAAGCAAGTAGGTTGAGGTGGGTTTGGAGTAGGGTGTGGTGGCCTATGGGGCGTGTAAAACATTTCCTAAGTAGGGGGCAACCAGGCCTGCATATAAGCAGGTGGAGTCGGGTAACATAATTTTAGGGGGCACTTATGAAAGAGGGGACAAAAGTTGTTTTACGTTTTTAAAGGTAGTACATGAAGTTTTTGATGTATAATGAGTGAAAATCAAATTTGATTGTGAAAACATAATACGTGAGCTAATTTAAAAGAGCAAGGTGAAAAAGTGTGTAAATCTAACAAATGAAATTTAAACCCGTAAGAAAAACACCCAAAATTTAGGGGGTTCCCCCCCTGAAAAAAATTTCAATATCAAAAACCCAATGTTTCAGCTTTTTCAACCGCGAGGGGGGAATTTGTCAAAGACGTACGTCGTAAACCCGCGAGGGGGGCCAGTTCCCAAAATCGTACGATAAACTACCGAGCTACCGCGAAATAAAAAAGGGTTTCCGATCCATCGTGTTTAGGGGCAAAGCTAAACAGACAAAAAATCTTAATTACCAAAAAAAATAATAAAACATCCCCCTTACGTCGTGTTTAGGGGCAAAGCAAAACAGAAAAGAATTTTAAATTTAACCAAAAACAACCCTAACATCTTTCCGTTACATGGGTTTTTGAGGCAAAGCTAAACAGCAAAAATTTCTTAATTACCAAAAAAACAATCTTTAACCCATCATCCTTACATCCCCCTTTTTGGGAGATAAAATCTAAACACCCAAAGGGGAATTTTAAATTTTACCCAAATAAAAACAATCTTTAAAAACTTTCCGTTCATCGTTTTTTAGAGATACACCCAAAAAAACAGCCAAGAATTTAAAATTTCCCAAAAACAATATAATTTACCCGGGTTAAACCATCGGTTTAGGGGGATACATCAAAAACCCCAAAGAATCCCACGGCGAATTTTCAATAGGATTTCGAGGTTGAAAAGTGACGGGGAAGTCAACATCAAGACAAACGCGTCGATAAATAGTGCCCCCATAATTACAAGTTTCGGGGGGAATAAGATGAAATCTTATGAAGGGAAATTTGGTAAAAATTTTAAAAAACCCAACGATAAAAATCAACGAACGAAAATTTTACGGGCGCCCAAAAAAATTGGAAAAGGGAAACTACAAAAAGGATAATTTACATGTCTCTGACATAACAATTTAATTTCCCAAATTTTCTTTTCAAAAACCTCTAATTTTAGTAAATACATAATTTTGGGAAAAAGCCCCCTTGGGGAGGAAACCGGGCCATTTTTAAGGTTCCCCCAAAACCCAAACGAAAAAATTTTAAAACTTTGAGGTTTAAAAAGGGAAAAACAAAATACTATCATTTTAAATGGGAAACCCATGATACCCCAAACAGTACCCTCCCCAATTAGCCTGTGGGTTTTTGATGCTGAAAGGACCCTACCCGTGGGCCCAGTGACAACGGGGGGGAAACGGAGTTTACAGCAGAGAAGGGGAAAAAAAAGGTGAAAAAAGGGATCTTACAAACTTTTTATGAAAAATATTCCTGAGGGAATAATTTTTCAGTTAGAAAATTTAAATTTAAGAAAATTAATTAAAAAATTTAAAATTTAAAAGCTTGGGGGCTCCTGTGTGAAACGTTGAGAGTTAAAATATTTATGTAAATTTTTGTCCCAGGGAGTCCCCAAAGCCGGGAAAAAGGCAGGGTTGGGACGGTCCCCCAATGTGGCAAACCCCCAAAGTTGTGGGGAATTTTAATTTCCCGCGACCCGAGATTAAGCGAAAAAATTTAAAAAAAAAATTTGATGGGAAAAAAAAGATGGAGCGATTTAGGTAGGAAAAACCCAGGAGGGATTTGGATGAGCAGAGCGAAGGGGGAGGTAGATGAGCTCTGGGGAAGTAGAAAAAATGGAGCTTTACCTAAATGGGGGGGCCCAACAAAGGGGCCTAGAGGGGGGTACATTGATATGAAGTGAGGAAGAAAAATGCGAAAAATTTTCCGGGGAAAAAACCAAGTAGGACGCCCCGGAAAAAAAAGGGGAAGTTCAGGGGGAAAAAATCTAGAATGGGGGGAAAAAACCAAAAAAGGTTCAGTCTGAAAAAGAGGCTAGGTTTTGAGAAAAAAAATAGGGGGGTTTAAAGTTGAATAAGGCTGGGAAATAGAGAAGATTGAAAAAAGAAAGTCGGGAAAGATTGAAAAGGGGAAAACGGGGGGGGGGGAAGAAAGAATATCAGATCAGGATAGAAAGCTGGAAAAAGAAAGTCAGGATAAAATTTTGGGAGAATAAAAACAGGAGAATTTGGGACAGTACCCAAGCCAGGATGATAAGCTTGAGAAAGAAAGTCAGGATGGGAAACTAAAAGGAAAAAACGGGAGAGTTGGGCAGAATATCAGGCCAAGATAGATAAGTTTGAAAAAGAAAGTCAGGATGGATGGGAAAGGAAAAAAGAAAATGGAGACAGAAAAATGGGGCCCCGGGAAATTAGAAATGTTTTTGGGAGAAGGAAAGGGCAGGACGGGGACTGAGAAGGAAAACAGGATTTTTGTAGAAGAATTGGGCCCCAAAATAGAAAAGCTTGAGAAAAAAAGACGGGAAAGTGTTTGGAGAGTGGAAAAGAAGAGTTGAAGGGGACTGAGTGTCAGGATGTGAATGAGGAAAAAAAAAAAAGGTTTTTTTCGAGGTGTAGAGATTTACGGGGTTTCGCGTTGATAAGGAACGATAGGATGAGTTCGGGAAATAAAACAGGTTGATCAGTTAATTGTGAGCTCGCGTAGCAAAGGGGAAAAGGGTAATGAGCCCCCTTTCTGAGCGTAGGAGGTTTGAAGGATAGCGAAAGGGGTTTTTTGGAGTTTGAATATGGGGTTACCTCTTTTTTTGTTTGCTTTTATTTTACTTTTTATAAAAAAGATAGGGGAAAGGTTAAAAAAATGATAAGATTTGGGTTGAAGAGTAAAGGGTGGAAGATGGGTAATGGAGGAGGGGGACTAAAAATGGGGAAAAAGTAAATGGTCACAATGAGTGGGGTGGAAGAAAAAGGCTAGACTGGGGGGGAAAGTTTAGGGTTTAAAGTTTAAAACGAGGCATTAGGACAGAAAGGGACGTCAAAAGGGGGCGCATGAAAAATGAAGGGAAAGGGGCCCAAAAGGGGAAAAAACCCCCGAAAGGGAAAAAATGAAGTGTTATGTAAACACCCAACAATGAAAAAAGAAAAAACGTCAGGGTTTTGTTTTTTTAAAATTAAGATGGGGGAGAAAAGGAAAAGACGTGCAAGTTGGGTTTTTAATAAATACCAAATAGAAGTGTTTTTTTGTATTTTAAATTTGTTTGAACACGTGATAGGAATTAGGAAAAGGGTTTTAAAATAGAAAGGGTTATGATTTTAAAGGGTTGAGTGATTTGGCGGGTTTGAAACTATTGATTGGGGGAAAAGTCCAGAAAAGAGAGGATAGGTCTGCATTTTCTGAAGAGGAAAGGGTTTTTTTTTTTATAAGAGATCATGAGACATGAGGATATAAGAGAGCTGAGTTTTATCAAGAGGGAAAAGCCATTGGAATGAGATTTAGAGATAGTGTCGAAAAAAAGGGATAAAGGTTTTTTTGGGCCCGTCAAGTAGGAAGCTGCGGGTTTTTATCAACGAAGTAACTGCCGGTGATTAAAAATAGCAATTGAATAAAAAAAAAAGAGGGTTTTGGGAAAAGGTTCAAAGGGCCTTTTCGAGAAAATGGTAAAAAATTTTTAGGGGGTGTGATTTAATTGTAAGGGAGGGGTTTGGATAATAAAAACTTTAAAGTAGTTTTTTGGCCCAATTTTTGTATTAGGAGGGGGTTTTCAATTTTAGTTTTTTTAAATTTAATTACTCGGGTAAAATTAAAAAAAAAAACAAGGGAGATTTAGCAAAAGGGTTGTGACAGGTTTTATCAAAAATGTAAGAAACCCCCATGGACACTTTGGTGGGGGGGAAAATAAATAAAAATGAAAATTTGGGTTTCAATCAAAACCGGGCAGAATGGGGGAAACTAGGTCAGCTGTTTTTTTTGAAAGTAAACTTGCCTTGTATTTGGATAAGGGAGTTGTTTTGTTTGTGATTGTGGGTGATGTGTTTTTTTTTGTGGAATCTCGCCCGAGTAGCCCACCCAGGTATTTTTTGATCAAAGGAAACGGGGTTTTGTTATTGATGAAGGGTTGGGGGGGGTAGCGAGGGGTAATTTTTCAAGTTTCCAAAGGGAGAACAAGGGAGTTATCCTGTGTTTTAATTTTTTTAAAACCAGTGCTTTGTCATAAAAATAGTTGCTAGTATTTTAAATGTGGGGGGGGAAGATAGAGATGTTCACAAACGTTAAATTTTTTAAAAAAGGCCCAAAAGTCAACAACGAATCCCGGGGGAAGAAGGCTAAAATGGGTCAATTAGGTATAGGGCAAACCGGGGGCGTAAGAAAAAAAAGCGATAGCCGAGGGGGAAAACTGCCCCGTTTAATGTGAAACCCCCCAATGTTTTTTTATGGCTCTTATCTAGGGTGGCATCCCAAAAACAATAGGCCAAAACCCCGCGTCTAGGGTGTTGTAAATATAAAAAAAGGGGGAAAAAAATTCAAGCTCCCCTGATCAGTATAATGTAAATTTTGTTTTTAAAGGGGAGAGGCCGGAAGCCCCCCATCCCCCATTTTTTAAAATTAATTTTAATTTTAAGAAAATTGCACCCAAAAAGGGGAAAATTTCCCAAAAAGAAAGTGACGAATAATTTTTTTAATAATTTTTTTGAGAGGAAAAAAGGGGTTTTTTGGTTAGTAAAAAATTTTCCCCGGGGAAAAAGGTATTCAGAGTAGGAAATTCAGGTATTGTTAAAAAACACTCAATTGTATCGAAGCTTTCCCCCAAGGTTTTTTAAGAAATTCTTTAACATTTTTTTTAAGGGGCCCCTAATTTTGGGAAAAAGTGGCGGCCCTTAGGCCCACAGAAATAGCCTTTCTGTGGAAGGGGACCAAAGGGTGTTTATAATGTAAAATTTTGAAAAACCCCCCCAAAACCATGTAAGCACCACTCTAGAAACAAGGAAACTGAGGTATTTCCTCATAAAGACCTGTAAATAAAAGAGGAAGTGAGGGGTGTTGTGGGGTTCACTATGAATTGTTTAAAATTCTTAGACGAGACTCTTCAAATTTTTCGGGCCCCTGTTTTTTAAAGTTTATATTTTGGGTTTTTTTTGAAAAACAATAGATTTAAATAAGGGAAACCCGGGGCCCTTTTTGAAGGAATAATTTGGGCCCAGATTTAAAATTTTTTTGGGTTTTGAAAAAAAATAATTTTTTTTTTTACAAAAATTTAAAAAAAGTGCAAAATTTTGAATAGAAGGGTAGGGAAAAAAGGGAATGAAGAAGGGTTTGGAGAAGGAAAACCCCTAGGGGGGTCCGGGTCGAATAGAAATTGGTTATCTAGGATTGAAAATATTCAATAGTATGATTGGGGTCGATAAGTGGTTGTTTGGGGAGTATACAAAATGATTTTCCCCCTTAATTTATGTCCCGGGATTGGGAAAAAAGAAGAGGGTTTGCCGGTTGTAAAAATAATTAAATTTTTGTGGTTCCCCCTTTAGCATCTTGAACAGGTAGTTAGAATTTAATTAGGGGAAAAGCGGTATGTTTTAAAATCATTCCAGTTTGGCGACCGGGGGGGCATGGGACCCACCCCCTTTCTGTTTTTACCCCTTTTTTTTTGTATTAGCATACCTTCATTTAACTTGCAATCAATTTGTTGTCCCCGAGTAGAGGGTGATTATAGCGTTTTTTTTGTAATTCAGGGGAAAGGGGGCCCTAGTACTCAGCGACAGGGAAAAGAGAAATAGAATGAGGGAGTTAAAATTTGTATCAAATTTCTTCAATTTTTGTCAATCCCTCTATTTAGGAAATAGTTCAAAAAAAGGGTTGTAAAGTAAAAGGGAAATAAAGAAGGACCCCAGTGGGGAAAAAGGGTTACGCTTAATCTTTTAGATCAATCACCTCAACCCTTTAAGGTGGAGGGGGGGTTAGAAAAAATGAATGAATGGGTTGGGGAGAGGAGAGAGAAAGGGGACCAAGCGTGGTGGGCGGGGAAAGGGCCCAGTGAGGGGGGGGGGTTCTTACCTGTTTACCCGCAGGGAAAAAGGAAGAGCGAAAGTGGGTTTACCTTGCGGGGAAAGAAATAGTGGAGAATGGGAAACTGAATGCGGAAGGGTTGTATTATTTCGGAAGTAAAAAAAACGTGATGCAATACCTAAAAACCCTTGTCCACCCATAGGTCCTAGCACTCGAAGTCAGCTGCATCATTCAAGTTTAGTTAGAATATTTGTAGTTTTGGATTATAAAAAAAGTTATTGAAATATTTGTTTTATTTCTTTGTCTTTTTTAAATTTAACATTAATCAAGGGCTTAGAAGATTTTTTTTAAATTTTTTTTTTCCGAAATCATTTGGAAAATCGAAGGTGTGGGTTAATTTTTTTTAAAAAATTCTGATTTTTTTAATGAAAACGAAGGGGATTTTCAGGGTTGGAGCTGCCCTTTCCGACCCCTTCGATAAAAACGGGTATATAAAATCATTTGCCCCTCCCAAACGTATTAGAGGAAGCTCATTTCCATATAAATTAGGGGTAGCCATTTGATTTCTAAGTATTAGAGGATAGGGTCAAATTTTCCCTATCAACTTTGGGATAGCTCATTTGCATACTAACGTATTAGAGGAAAAGTCATTTCCATATCAACTTTGGGATGTCATTTGCATTTCTAAGTTTTTAGAGGGTTGCTCATTTTTCCCTATCAACTTAGGGATAAACTCATCTGCATACAACGGATTAGAGGGTTGCTCAATTTTTCCCTATCAACTTAGGGGTAGCTAATCGCTACTAACGATTAGAGGAAAAGTCCCTTTCCATATCAAATTAGGGAAAAGCTTCTTTGCAACTAACGTATTAGAGGGTTGCTCATTTCCATCTCAACTTAGTGATTTCTCTTCTGCATTTCAACCGTTTGATTGAATATTAATTTATTTAATTTAAAAATCAACCAAACCCAAAGAGTAAGGGGCCCAGAGACCAGTTTCGGTGTTTTTAGATGCCTTTAAGGGGATAGAATCTGGGAGAAGCTTGTTTGGGGGAGGGAAAAGGCCCGGGCAGGCGTAATGGTAGGATAGATAAAATTTGGGCTTCACAGTGACAGGGGGGAAAGGAGGCCCAATTTTACAAAAAAAAAACCCCCCCATTTCCCTCCGAAATTTAGCTAGCAAAAAATTTGTGCAGTGGGCGTCCAAAAAAAGCAGCCCCGACCCAACATTAGTGTGCAGGGGGAAACATCAAGTTAAATCCCAATCTAAAATCAGTTTTGGGGTACAGGGATTTTGTCGCAGTAAAACAAAAAAACTAAATTTGGCCCAGATAGGGGGGTTTAAATTGGCTTCAGGGGCCCGAAGGTCCTAAGTCCACTGTTTTAAAAGGGTTGAGAGGAAAAAATATCAAATTGAACCCGCACAGAGTAAAATAAATTTGGGGGAATTTGAAAGAAAAAATAGGGTAGTCCCCAAAAGTGGGGGGGGAAAAAAGTGAGAAGTTGCAGCGCCCCTGCGCTTTAACAAGACAGTTGGGGTTAAGAAGTTAGAGTTGTAGGGGGGGTTGTGAGTAGGTTGGGGGTGGCCCTTTTTCGGGGTGTGAAAAAGTTTCCTAAGGGGGGCAACCAAAGGGTGTCCCTATAAGCAGGATGGGGGTCCCGGGGAAAATAATTTTAGGGGGGCACTTATGAAAGACGGGGGCATAAGTTGTTTTACGTTGTAAAAAGGGGTTTTTTGAAGTTTCTTGATGTATAATGAGTGAAAAATCAAATTTGATTTGGAAACATAATACGTGAGCCCAATCTTAAAAAGCAAAATGTAAGAGTGTGAAAAATAACCCAAAGTAATTAAAAAAAAGAAAAACCCGCAAAGTTAGAGGACTGAAGAAAATTCAATCATCTTTTAAAAAAATCCCTTTTCCCGCGCGTCAACCCCGGGGTGAGGACTATTGTCCCCAAAATACGTAAAAACGTGATTTCCCCGAGTTTGGGGCCCGTTGCCTAATCGTACGTAAAATATCCCAGTACCGCGAAAAAAATCAAGTTTCATCATACATCGGGGTTTTGAGGGAAAAACCAAACAGACAAGAATCTTAAATTTCCAATAAATAATCAAATCATCCCTTAAGTCCGGGTTTTGAGGCAAAACTAAACAGACAAAGGGGAAACTTAATTACAATAAAAAAAATCATAACATCATTCCCTTACCCTCGTGTTTAGAGGCAAAGCTAAAAAAGACAAAAAATCTTAATTACCAATAAACAATCATAAAAATATCCGTTTCATCGGTTTAGAGATACACTAAACAAACCAAAAAATCTTAATTAACCCAAAAAAACAAACATAACATCATCCCTTACCCTCGTTTTTTAGAAACATTCTAAAAAAAAGCCAAGAATCTTAATTAACCCAAAAAACCCAAACATTTAAAATCATCCCTTACACGTGTTTTGAGATACATCTAAACAACCAAAGGGAAAACCCCCGGGGGAACTTTCAATAGGAGTCGAGGATTACGGGCAGGGACAGAAAAATTTAACATCAAGACAAAAGCGTCGATAAATTTGTGCGCCAAAAATTACAAGTTACGGGGGTGAATAATGATGAATTCATTTTGAAGGGAATTAGTGGGAAATTTTAAAAAACCAAAAGATTAAAAAAACAACGAACGAAAAGTACAGCGACCAAAAAAAACCCTTGGATAAGAAATAATAAAGGGTAAGTACATGTCTCTGACATAACAAGTAATCTTACCAATTTTGTCAAAAAAACCCCTAATTTTTGTAATTAAATTAAAAAAAAAAAAAATTTTTGGACAAAAAGCTCTTAGGGAGGGAAAACCAAAAACCCTGTTTTTTAATTTGGGAAACACCCCAAACCCCAAAAACAAAAAAAATTAAATTTTTGGTTTAAAAAGAAAAAAAACAATACTATCATTTTAAAAAGAACCCCAGGAAAATCCCACAGTAGCTCCCCAATTTGCCCGTAGGTTATTGAGCGGGCAAGGAGCCCCCAGCCGTCGGACGGGGGTGACAACGGGGGGGAAATGGATACAGCAGAGAAAGAGGTAAAAAAAGGTGATAAAGGATCTTACAAACCTTGTTTATGTAAATATTCCTGATGACCTAATTGTCAGTTTATAATTAATTAAGAGAATTAATTACAAAATTAAATTGAAGCTTAGGGCTCCTGTGTGAAACGATTGAGCTAGTTAAAATATTTTATGTAAATTTTTGTGCAGCGAGTACCAAAGCCGGGCACAGCAGGGCTCGACTGTCACAGTGTAATGGCCTTGAAATCTAGGATCATTTCGACCAGTTAAGACGCTATAATTGCGATTTTCATATTCGAGAGATGAGTGGTGATAGATGAAGGGTGAAGGACAATTACAAAAAACCCATGCCTTATGCGGGACTCGAACCCACGTCCCCTTGGTGCCGTATTCTTTAGACCTACGCCCTAACCGAATACGCCACCGCGGACGGCAAGCTGGAAGATCTAAGAACAAACAGAGCAGATCGAACCATCACTCTTCATAACATCGTAATTCCCGCGCCTTCGTAGTAGTGGCGGTGGGACAGATACGCCGACCTTGCTCTCTAAGGCGGTGAGTCGAATTGCTTTATGCACGCAAACAGGTGTCAATCTATGGCGATTTTCTACTTGAGTTGAGTTAAAATTGTATTGTAAGTAATAATTTATTATAATTAAGTAAGGTTCTAATTTATAATCAAATCTCCCCGAAAGGAAAACATATGCCGTCGTTGGTGGGCCTAGGCCGAAAGGGATAGATAGAGCTACCTAGGCCCTGCATGAAGCCTAGGGGGGCATTCTAACCTAGGCCCTAGGCCCTAGATCCTACAAGATCCTATGGCTCTACCTCCTTTGTGGCCTAGTAGAGGCCCTAGGTAAAAACCTGCTTTTATTGTTGTTTCTTCAACCTGCAGTCGGTGGCAGGCTTTTTGTCCCATTCTTCTAGATCTTTCACTTCTTTCCCTCTTGTAGCCTAGGGTAGGCCTATCCTAGGCCTAGGCCCCCTACCTCATCGTCTTTCAATTTTCGTCCTCGCTATTTAAATCCTGCTCCGCTCCTTGGTTTGTTCTCTCTTTAGCCATACCTGGTAGGCCTATACCCATAGGCAGTGACTTTATTTTTGTGACAAAACCTTTTAAAGCCTTGTTCCTTTTCCCCCACAACCCCCTCCAGGTTGATCGTAGGCTAGACGTGCCCATTGGTTGAAATGATAGCAACCCGACCTAAGAAAGTAGACTTGGTGCCATGTCCCACATGGTTGATATTGTGTGGATCGTGTTGTTTCAGGCGCTCTACACAATGCAAAGCCAACCACCAGGCCGTGCACATCGGAAGGTGACCGTGTACACTCCTCTACCTGGGGCCATACCCTGGTACGCGGCTGCGGAAACACCACCAGTAAAACAAGAGGCTAGCGGCCCCGCCTCCCAGCTATCATCACATCCGCCCTCAAGCAATCAGGCAGCACTTGTCGAACCTTGCCTGGAGAATATTGCAGCAGAAGACGACCCTCTCTCAGTTAACTCAGCTCCCAATTCTTCCTATATGGAACTAGGCCTAGAACAACTGTACCCTGTGAAGGTTGAGATGCCAAACCCTCTTGCGTTCTATTCACCCTCAAATTCTTGCTCTACTGATGTTAAACTATCCCAGGTTCCAGTGAAACTTGAGGTTTACGATCCTCCTCAGCAGCATTCTGTCAGCTGCCACCGAAGTACATCCACCCCATACGAGCCCAGTTCAGTTGAACATTCTCAGACAATAGAGATAGAAGCAAGTTACCCCCTTCAGCAAGAGTCTTGCAAGTTCCCCATTCGCTCGTGTTTCGTCAACCTGGGCCCACGCTTTGGGCCTCGTCAAGTGAAAACAGAACCTTGCGACTCGCTCCCCCCTCTAGAGTCACCGTGTCCTGACAACGCTGAACCTCTCCTTACTGCAGGTCAAGCTAGACCTGATTTGTTTGACCCCCTGTTGAATTTACCTGCTAGCAACATTTCCGTTTATAATTTGTGTAATTTAACAACTTCATCAAACAATTGTCTCGAGTTTGAAGCAAATTCCGATGTCAGTTTAGCCTTGGATCCATTATCTGATGATCTGCCAACACCGCCAAACTCATGCTGTAATACTGAAGTACTAATATGTAGATTACAAACACAAACAAGAACTTCCTTAAATCCCTCTTTATGTGGATTTAATCGTGAAGTAAATCAAGACTTGAGGGACCCACTCAAATTGGAGGATTCAAAGCTGAACATTCAGTCATGTTTTGTGAATCTTGGAGCGCGCATAGAGCCACATCGAGTGAAAGCTGAAGAGGTGACCTCCGCTGGGGGCAGCCGGCACGGACGAGCAGCTGTTGAGCCACAGCTGTATGTCCCGCTGGCTAACACTCGCCCCTGGTTCACCGTTCTTCCGGAGCCCAGGCTGTTAACAACGCGGCCTGTCAAGCTAGAGCTGGATGAAACCCCCTTGGCTCTCGCTGAGGGTCGGTCCACCTCAGAGTCACCTCGGACAATAGGTGAAGATGATGACCACGATGCTGAACTAGCGACAACTGTAGACGCAGCTGATGACACAACCTGTTCATCAGATTCAGACCAGAACGAAGGTAGGTGTATTGAAATATAAGTGGTAGCCACTAATATTTGGTAGGCCTACCATATATTTCATTTCATTTTCATTTCATTTTATTGTCTTGTTTTGTAGATACCTAATACTAGCATATTATGTTACAATGTTATGACAAGATAAACAAGTTAAACAATACATTATAAGCTAGCTAGCTATTAAACACGTCTTTTCAAAAGACTAAGACTTAAATTAGGATGTATAGAAAATACTAAAACTAATTTACATTAATTACAAAATACACTTTTACAACAATACAATAATACACAATAAAAATATATACTTTTACACTAATATAAGATAGGCTACTAGATAATATAAGTCTAGGCATCTATAATATGTAAAATAAATTGTATTTTCAAGACATATTATCATTGTCCGCCAAGAAATCCTCAATATCGTAGTATTCTTTTTCAACAAGAAATGTCCTAAGATCCTTTTTAAATGTATCAGTTGGTTTGTTTTTGATAATGGCAGGTAGCTTATTAAAAAGGATTATTCCTGCATATGTGGGGCTTTTCTCATATTGGGGACGAAAACAAGACGATATGCGCTCTGGTGGTTTTGGCTGGAACTATAATCGTGAGGATACCGAGTTGACAGCTGCACGGAATGTCATTGAGAATGTCTACGTTTTTACCAAAGAAAGCTGCTAATTTAAAACGATTGCTTAGTTTCCCAATGTAAGAACAAAGTAAGCGATCAACGGGAAATAAGCTTTCATACTTTTGCAAAAGATGGACAATACGTTTATGTCTAAAATGCTTACGGTGATAAAGAAAAAGTTGACAGGAAGAAGGCGTGGATCAAGGCATTGCGCATTGAGAAAAATGTCTCGAATTCAATGGTTGTTTGTTTAGTTCTGTTCTGAAATTATTCCTATTTATTTACCAAAGGCCTAGGCCTATTATTTATTGGATGAGCGAAGCGAAGACTTCAATTTCACCGACCCCCCAAAAAATTTAGCTCCGTTGTTTTTTTTTTTTTGTTTGTTTGTTTGTTTGTTTTTTTTTTTTTTTGTTTTTCCGTCTGTTTGTTCGCTCTCTACCGGACAAACGGCATATGCGATCTTGATGAAAATTTGACACGACCTTCGTTTTCTCTGAACTTAGACTTGCCACGTTTTTGGGTACAATCGAAGAAATATTTCTCATGAATATCGTACTTTTACGATTTTTTTCGATTTTTAGTGCGATATTTTCGTGCCATTTGGGCCAATTCTGACCAAACGGGTGGGGCTACAACGTTCATATTTCACATGGACATTAAGGTAATGGTGATGTATTGCTTTCTGAAAGAAAAAGTTGAAAAAGTTAGCCAGAATCGAGAGAAATAAAGCTTTTAATATACGTTTTTTGACTTTTTGTGCGATATTTTCGTGCCATTTGGGCCAATTCTGACCAAACGGGTGGGGCTACAACGTTCATATTATACATGGACATTAAGGTTATGGTTATGTAGTACCTTTTGAAAGAAAAAGTGGAAAAATTTAGCCAGAATCCATAGAAATAAAGCTTTTAACACAAGTTTTTTACGGTAAATAATACCAATTGACAAGAAACAAAAGAAACTTGACAACATTCACCTACAATGCGTAGGCAGCAAAACAAAGCACTTGCAAAAGTAAAGATATCCCACGCAAACTAAAACCTTTAAAAAGCTCATCCATCAACGCGGCGGGACTTTAGCGTTTTCCTAGTTATTGTTCATCCCGCTCCCAGTAGCAGTAGCCTCATAGTAGCAGCTATACAGTTGGTCTATCCCCCCCCATTACCCTACGCCTATGTAGGCCTATGAGGATGCCTATTTACTAGACACGGGATTGTTTATTTGCATGTGTTGGGAGGGCTACAAGGGCAGGACTGACATGTTTAGGCCTATCCATCTGCCTCACGAACCCTTTAACCTCTACTTAGTTAATGTAAGACCATGGAGTTTAAAATCGTAGGGCCTACTGTCGTACGATTATGGGCGTGTCACTCTAGCCTAGGGGATATTTTTATTAGTCTATAGGCCTAAGTTCGCCTCAGCCTTCGAACCCAAGTTTATTTCCAATTAGATTCACATGGTAAGACTAAGCCAAAGCATAGGTGATTGCACGTAGGCCTAGAATGTGTTGGAAAGGCTACATGTCGGTCGGACTCGGTCCTGTAGTTGGCATTGCCGGGCTAGACTAGGGCCTGGGCTAGGCTAAACAGAACTTGGCAACAGGCCTCGACCCTACATATTCTTGACTATAGTAACCATCAATCTCTATTTACGATTTGCCTAGTAACCCCTAGGTCTAGGCCTATGTGCTGCCTACATTTGTAGTAAAGCTAGCCTTGGTGTAGGGGCCTAGGCCTAGGCTAGGCCCTAGCTAGTAGACCCAATTAATGTTCTTAGGGTAGGCCTAGGTTAGGCCTGGGTCTACGTTATAACTAGGGCCTAAACCCCAATTTAATACATTTTCCCTTTCATTCAAGTTTCGCGAGTCTTGATTACATTCCAAATAAAGAAACATTTCGTTAAAATTTAGGTTTAACGTCATGTCTTGCATCGAATTTATCCTCACGTCTTCCGCCATCTTGAAACGACACGACTGCCATCTATATTTAACTTTGTTGCCCAATACAGCCAGCCTATGGGATGTCACAAATATATCATTTTTCCTCCTAGTATTGTAATTATGAATATGCTACCCTCAAACATTTTACCTGAGGTACAACCACACAACTTATCTTTGTTCATTTTAAATTAGCTTATCAACTCAGTCTCTCTCTACACTCACTGAGGAAGGTCACATCACATGGACCAAAAACGTTTTGTTTAGGCTAGGCCTAGGCCCTATGTAATTTGTGTAAAATAGTGGCTTGGAGAGGGAACCCAACAGCTTACATGGTCGGTGACTGCAGGGATATTGTGAATAAGAAATCTGAGACAAATAAATATTTAGGCCTACATAGCCTAAAACACGAAAACCTCAAACTGTTACGGCCAAACAGGGCCTTGCTCACTCGACGAGAGCAGAGAGATAACTAACCTATGTCTAGGCCTATACAGTTAGGCCTATTTACAAAACATGCCAGTGGCTCTGATGGGTGGAAGTGGAGGGCAGAAGAACTAGAAGGGGAGGGGGGTGGAGCAGTTTATTTGTGTATTTGTTTATACGTATGTTTCTTTCACGGTGCGCTACTCCATTTAAGGTAATCTGTTGGCACACTATCACTTTGTCATTCATTCACATGTATCTTGAGGTTGGCTAGGTCTATTTTGTAGAGTAGGCAGTGTTGAATTCAGACTTTTCATCCCGGGGGTATTGCATAGGGCCCAAGTACGGGGGGTTTGGGGGCGAAGCCCTCCAACAATAGCCCCGCAGACGAAAATGTTGAAAATCAGGTTTTTAGAATGCGTTTGGTGCGTTTTAGAAAAAAGTTGTGGTTGTGGTCTGAAGGCAATACCAAAATAATGTAGTTTTTGTGTGTTGTGGACGCCTAAAGTTCTTAAATATCCGCTAGATTTAACCTTCAAACCGCTAGATTCACAAAACGGTCATTTGAGCAACGAAAACAAAAATACAATATTTTCCAAACAGGGTGAAAAACTGTGTTTTTTTTAACCAATCACAGCACGATTTTGTAAAATTCGACTAATAGGAAACAAGTAGTATCAGTGTTTAGCCTAATATACAAGGAAAACTGCGTTGACTCCTTCTTTTACAGGATGCCTACACATTTGTAATAGTGTTTTTGCATTGAAAGTAGGCTACACTGACCATTTACCCAACATACTTGTCTGTATCAGTCCTGCAAGCGCATATCCTCTCAAGGCGCGACTGCGAGCCAACATACAAAAGAAGACATAATTGGGAATTCCCTAAACAGAAGTCGGCCCTTCGAATGACCATACACTTACAAATCTAGTTCTTGGCCTCATGAGTTGCCCACACGTTTTTCGATATGTCTGCCTATTTGATTACAAATACAAACATAAATTTTAACAACCTTCAGTGTTGAAATGTTCGTGCCTTTTCAAAAACGGCAAAGTGACATTTAAAAAATGAAGGAATATATAGTGCATGTCGTCAATTTATTCCCGGGGGGGTTCATTGCTGGATTCAACACTGAGAGTAGGCCCACAGGGTACATTCCGCAATAGTGTATGCTTTGGTGCTGGCATTCTCCAGCACGTTAAAGCATCTATTTATGGATACGATAGATAGATAGATATGGCCTAAGCATGATATACTTTCGGAACACGTCAAGCATTTTTATGTCTGTTTCAGGGAGGCGCGCATGCGCGTTGCAAACATATTTTAGCGCAATTTTTAGGTTAAGTCGGTCATATAGCCTATGGGGCGTTTAAGTTATTAGTGAAATAACAAAGTGACTTACCTTGTTAATTCAAGCGGCTGACTCAGGTGAATCAACTTTTACGTAAGTTTTTTGGTTTTTGTCACGTCAAAGAACGATACATTAGGCCTAACAATTTAATTAAGTGATCCGCCATTTTTGTTTTTAAAATACCGCCAATTCTCCCACTTGTTGAGAATGCTCAAGTTAAAACCTCGAGCATATTGAGTAATGGCGTATTCCATTGGCCGCACTAGTGCGCACTGAGTGCGATTGTCATGTTCCATTAGGATTTTGAGTTCGCATTACGTCAACTTTCGCGTGTTCCATTGGACGCACTGCACTCGGCGAGTGCATAAAAACCCGCACTGAGGCGCACTGGCTTCAAGGGTCAGTGCGACAAATCGAGTGCAACAGTTTGACGCGGGAGATTTGTTTTTGTTGTTGGAGATATGGAAACGTCAGACAGCAGCAATGAAGAAGATAATAATGCTAAACTCAAACGAAGTGAACAATACAATTTTATAGGGTTTCATAATTTACGATGCGGTTAATTAGCAGCTATTCAGACAATGAGTATTATGATAGATAGATAGATAGATAGTACTTTATTTGTTGTTTAAATACATACAGAAACATGTAACCTAACAACAAAAAGGCGAGGTTCAATCCAACACGATTGATCTTCCACCTAAGCCATATATACATACATAGAAATTTAACATTAATTATTTAAAGACATTTTACATTTTTTACAACAAAAGATAATATATACATGAAGAGAGTAGTTATAAAAAAAAATATAGTACATATAAATGTAGTATCAATAAAACATTTTCTCAATGTTACACTAGCCAAGCCCTAGTACATATTCCGTTAACTTGTAATAGCAGCCTTCAATGAGGTATGTTTTAAGGTTCCTACTAAAGGTGTGTATAGATTTAATATTTTTTATTTCATTTGGTAGGGCATTGAACATCTTTATGCTATTATTATGAGGGCTTCTCTGTGCCATACTAGTGTTGCAGCTGTTTATGTGTAGATTAGAAGCGCTTCTAGTTTGATAAGAGTGCACATCACTATTTAGGGTGAAATTTTTGGCATTTCTTTTTACTTGCATGATACTGGTATGGATGTAGATACCTGGTACTGTTAAAATATGCAGCCTCTTAAAGATTGGTTTGCAGGATGTTCTTGGCCCTACACCTACTATGGCTCTGACTATCCTTTTTTGCTGAAGTAATACTCTATTTGCTGTTGAACAATTTCCCCAGATCAGTATACCATATTTCAGAATAGAGTACACATAACCATAGTATGTTGAAAGGATAGCCTTTTGGTCACAAAGATGGCGTATTTGGCGAAAGGCATAGCTTATAGATTTAAGTTTCCCACATATATCATCTATTTGACTGTTCCATTTGAGGCATTGGTCAATTTCTATACCAAGTGACTTGATAGAGATGGACAAATTTACCTTGCAACTATTTTAATACTTATTATGTTATCATTTTTGCTATGGCTAGCAGCAAATAGAATAATTTTAGTTTTATCCATATTCATTACAAGTTTATTTAATCTGAAATAATGGTCCATCTGTATCATCGCCTCTTTCAGCAAGCAGATTAATTCATTTATTGAGTAAGCCATGAGTAGCACTGATATATCATCTGCATACATAGTAATATTAATTTTAGTTATGATGTTTATCAGATACAGACTAAAATCATTTGTAAATAGAATGTAGAATAGGGGCCCAAGCACAGAACCTTGAGGCACCCCTACCTTAACTTGTAACTTTTCAGATTTTTTACTAGATGACACATTTCCCGACTTGTATCTAGTTTCCACATATT
The DNA here is from genome assembly GCA_024449915.1 of Sweltsa coloradensis. NCBI lineage: Eukaryota > Metazoa > Arthropoda > Insecta > Plecoptera > Chloroperlidae > Sweltsa > Sweltsa coloradensis. The sequence goes on from JAMZAV010000652.1 coordinate 243,816, forward strand.
GAGTCCTATTTGACAGATAGGATTTGATCCAATCGTGGCATTTACCACGAATCCCATACATACTAAGTTTATTAAGTAGCAAAGTATGGTCAATGCAATCAAATGCCTTACTTAAGTCTACAAAAATTCCAGCAGTTAACCTACCCTTGTCGAGGGACTGGTAAATTTCATTTACAAAGTCTTGTAAGGCCGTTTCAGTTGAATGCTTTGCTCTAAAACCATGTTGATTTTCCATAATGATGTTGAACTTATCAGTAAAAGCTACTAGTCTTGTATGCATGGCGAGTTCAAAAACTTTAGAGAAAGCTGACAATAGGGATATGGGCCTATAGTTTTTAGTTTCCTGATGATCACCTTTTTTATAGATGGGGACAACACGTGCCTCTTTTAACAATTCCGGAAAGACCCCTTCTTCAAATGACCTGTTAATTAAAAGCACAATGGAGCTGCAAGGTGCATTTTCATTTTTTTTAGTATACTACATGGAAAATCATCAGGGCCATATGAATTTTTATTTGCAAGGTTGCTGATTATTTCAAGTATTTCTGACTCTGTGACGTTACTTAGAAATATGGAGTTGCTAATACCCTGGGTTAGCACCTCTTTACAATAGATAGGGGGGATTTGCGCTTGTATTGCTAGAGCAGCATTTGTGAAGTACTGATTGAACTCATTAGCCACTTCAAGAGGGTTTGACGTAATGTGCCCATCTTCGCATTTTATCCTAATATTTTTAGTTTCTTTATATTTACTTTTGCCTGTCTCTATTTTTACAATATTCCACATACATTTAGATTTATTTTTAGAGTTGAGGATTTGATTAGAAAGGTGACATTTCTTTACTAGACATACTTTATTTCTGTACTTTTTTCTAAAAAGTCTAAGCGTAGCCCTTGCTTCTTCTTGATTACCCTTATTACTTTTAATTTTTTTATACAATTTCTTAAGGGTTGATTTCATTGATACAAGTTCTGAATCAGGTTTGACCATGCCACTTTTTTTACGATTGTTAGTCTTTTTAAGAGGAAAACATATGTTAAAAAGAATTTTAACCTTTGAGATGAAGCAATTAAACATTTCATTTACCTCTGTAGCATTATAAACTTCATTCCATGTCTCTTCAGACAGTGTATATTCAAAATTACAGATATTTTCATCATTTAATATTCTCCTATAAAAACATTCCTGTCTTTTAAATAGCCTGGGCTTATTTTTGCCTTCCAAGTTAATAAAAATTTCTTGAGCTAGGTGATCAGAGAGACATGGTTGGAATACCTTAACACATGTATCAGCCTTATTTAGGTTTGTTACAATGTTGTCAATACATGACCCCTTGCCCGTACAGACATCCCATCGAGTGACCTCATTTACTAGAGCACTGACTCCATAATTATTAAATAGGTCTATTACATCATTTTTCCTACTGCTACATTTCAGGAAGTCAATGTTAAAGTCCCCACACATGATGATGGGGATTTTTAAGGTAGTTACCTTAAGCAGGATTTCCTCTAATCTTTCGAGAAACTGATCAAAGCATTTCCCTGCAACATCTTTAGGAGATGGTGCTCTGTATATAGCTACAATTCCACAGTCAAATCCCGATTGTTTGTCAATTATACGTATGGCTGAAGCTTCTAGCACCTTCTCAACACTTATTTTATTTACTGATTTGAGCTCTTTAGAGGCACTAGCTAGATAATTCTTAACAAATATGCAAGTACCTCCATTTTTAGATTTAATTCTACTTATTACACTAACACAAGTGTAACCTTCAATATGAAATGTGTCAAATTCTATTTCTTGCATCCAATGTTCAGTTAAGCACACTATATCAAATTTGGTTTCATTCAGAAACATTTCAAGTTCATTCCGCTTGTTCCTTAGACATTGAATGTTTAGATGCAAGATTCGAAATCCTAGGATACTTTTACCTATGGGGTGTTTATTGGTGCTGCTGATAGCCGAAAAGGGTGGACTGTGTCGGTTGGGTTTTCTTGCACCAGCGGTAGATTTATTGGTTTATTTATACTAGAAGAATTAGTATTAGTATTATTATATTTAGACAAACTTGTTGAAGACAGGTCAGTAAGACCACAGCTGTCTGTAGCAAGTTGGGTTAGCTGATCTAGTGTCAAGGCCTCATCTTCATCATCTTCTTTATAGTCTTTATAGCATTGGATCATAGCTGATGTAAGGAGGCCTGCATCCACGGGTGTAAGTCTACTTAAAGGCGTCTTCTGATTTGAACTTGGACCTATTCGAGTCCCCGTTATTTTGTTTAGATCAAAGTTTGTTGAAGCACTTGGTTGAAATTCCTGCTCCCCTACTGATGGTTCCTTTCTGAGGTCTGCATGATGTAGTCTCTCTGGCTGACTGACTTTCTTTAATGGTGACCTTTTACGTAGTTTGATTGATAATGTGGATTGATATACTAGTTGGCTAGTTTTACTAACGGTGGTAGAGGTATTTGTGCTGCTGGCAGATGCAACTGGCATAGGTGCCAGACTGGGGGTGGGGTCCCCTTGACCTAATTCCCGGTCAATTAGGCAGGCTCCTTTTGAGCTAGACGTAGGCTTGGTGTGAGGAGGTGACACCTCCACCACCCGCGGCTGTAAGCCATCCCTTTTTTGTAAGCCAATTTCTACTAGGCCTACACTAATCTTTCTAGATATTAAAACTGACAGTTGTTGCTTGCCCTTCAGATTTAGATGTAGCCCATTCTTGGTAAAGTGCTCCCTACCTAGATTCTGCATAGGTAACACTTCCACCCCCAACACATTGACCAGTAGCATATGAATTTTAGAGTTTACCATTGAAATTCTACCATTCACTCGCTCTCGGTCGTTTGTGTTTGGATAGTCAAATCTCGGTAGAATTTCACATACTATCACCCTGGGTCCAAAGGGGTACTGGGTTTGGCGTAGGGGTTTGAGGGCGTCCCTAATGTTATTTATATTGCCTTCAATGTCATTTGCTCCTGCAATGATTATCAACTTGTCATTTACACTTAGCCTAGCCAATGTTTGTGCAAGTCCCTCCGTGACAGCTAGGGCTCCCGCTCCAGGTTTAACCATCGAGTTTACTTTATATCTGCCCCTTTGTCCACACGAAGAATTAAGTTTATCACTTATCAACGATGCCAAGAATCTCCCGTGACTATCAGCCATAATTGTTATGTTTTGAACCGGGTCGCTCGTGGAGCTTTCATCATCAGTTGGTATCCTATCCTGTGCGATGACCGTGGTACTAGCGCTATCGTTGGATATGTTCACGAACTCTGTCATTGCTTCATTCGCGCTTCTTCGCTGCTGCGTTGTTTCTAAGGCGGTGGTTACACTTTTGTCATTACCGTGCATGTCCTTACCTAACCTTACTTTTAGATTATCAATTTCCCTCTGCATTGATTGAACTTGTAATATTAGCTCCCTGATTTTTAGTTCACATTCGCATTCATTAAACCTTTTATTTCTTGGATCTACGACAGGTAGAATTGAGTTCTCGTTAGTTAGATTTGGCGTGAGTATAGGCCTATTTGGCCACCTAGGCCTTGCCTGGGCCTCATCACCATGCCGTAGGCCTACGCAATCGCGGCAAAAGTTGCTAGTACCTTGCAAAACTGCACATTTATTATGTACCCAATTTGTGCATCGAGAACACTGAAACACAGGACCACTTGTTTTATAGCACACGGAACACTTTTTGTTTGATTTTGAGTTAAATATTACGGAGCTACGTGAACACGACCTTATACCTGCGGCCATCTTGCACTTTCTTTTTCTTTTTTTGTATGTATAGGACTAGGCCTAGAGGTAGAGCTTTGGGTATAACGCACCTCTATAAGCCCAGGGGCTAGGCCCGAGCTCTAGGTCCTAGCCTTTGGGTTTATAATGGTGCTTTATAAACCCAAAGCCCTCCTAGCTCTAGGCCTAGAGCTAGGGCCTAGGCTTATACTCCGTGTAGCCAAGAATCGTGATTATGCCGAAGTAAGGCCTAGGACTAATAATTTGTTTTGCTATCATTTTAGTTTTGAATAAAGTTGTTGTCGGGCCCTTTGATCCAGTTACTCTTACTATTCCAAGTCCATGCTTTGATAAGGTATTTTATTCATTATTGTCACTTTTATTTACTCCCATCAGCTGATCAGCGTTTGGAAAGGACGCCATGTTTGCACGATTTGCACATTTTTGTGTTCCATTGGGAACTGCACTGACAGGCGCACTGCTTCGCACCGGACGAGTGCTATGACGTATTTGCACTCGTCGAGTGCGCACTGAGTGCATGCCAATGGAATACGCCATAATTAAGAATATACTCACAAATCAATGATCATGTCACAGAATGCCAAGCATAGCATATTCAACAGCTTTCGGAATGGGTCAAGCACGCAAATAGTAGGCCTATATTGAACAACTTTGGGAACGTACGCTATTGTGAGTGGTTTTTCTTAAATGAATTTCGGTTTAGCTAAGTAAAATTCAAATAAATGCTGGCCTCTCTCCATAGACTAACTTGTCCTCATAAGTCATAATAAAGCCTAGTTCATCCTACACGGTAAGATTGACAAATAAAATTTTGCTCCTATTGCCATAAAACATAAAGCCTACTTTTTTATTTCTTTAAGCTGGTTGATCTCAATGACAGATTTCAATTGACCATGATCTACCTCTACAGGCCTAGGCCTAAGTCCGACTTTAAAAAAATATTTACTGGTCACAGAGTAGCATGCTACTTGTCATAAGTAGCATTTATGAACAACTCTGCATCTAATGAGCCTGTATGTTCTGTTGCAGACGGAACCGAGTCTCCTCGTCACAACCATCAGCCGGACGACTCAACGCTAGACACTAAGGTTGTTCGCAAGTCTCCTGCTTGGAAGATCAACCAAGGTAACAAGCGTAAAGCCTCCAAGAAGGGGGTGGGGCAGCCGCGCCAACTGAAAGACAACACCAGCGGCTCAACCGGTCTATTTCACTGCAGTTTCTGTTCCAGGGGTTTTAAACGAAAGTGTAATCTTAAACGTCATGTGGTCACCCATTCTGAAGACAGACCCTTCCGTTGTCCATCCCCATGTGGTAAAACTTTTAAACTATCAAGGATGCTTCTAACACACTCTTACACTCATATGGCTAGGAAACCGTTTGTTTGTGAAATCTGTAAGAAAGATTATGCTCTAAAATCAAATCTTGTTGTACATATGCACTACCACTCTGATGCTAAACCATTTGATTGTGCAGAATGTGGCAAAGGATTCGTTACAAAAGGTAACTTAACAAAACACATTCTCTCTCACATTGGAGACCGGCCGTACAAGTGCTCGTGTGGGAGAGCGTTTAAAGATTCTAGTGCACTGAAGAATCATTCCAAAACTCATCTTGCCAAGAAACTGTTTGTGTGCTCCTTCTGTGGCAAGAGTTTTACTCAAGAAAAATGCCTCGCAGATCACGAGCTACGTCATACGGACACAACACGTAACACGTTTACCTGTTCGGAATGTGGGAAATCTTATAGTCATGCATATTCACTGAAAGTACACTCGTACACTCACTTAGCAGTAAAGTCTGAAGCTTGCAAACTCTGCAATAAAACTTTTCCTCATAAGAGGCAACTCAACTTACATGTGAAGTATGTGCATTTCACCTTAAGAACGTTCAAATGTTCGATTTGTACCTTGACATATAAAACAGTATCCCAACTGAAGGTACACTCATACACCCATACTGGTGAGAAACGTTTCAAGTGTGTTGAGTGTGACAAAGGTTTTGTTGATAAGAGTGGGCTTAAAAGACACATGTTCGTTCACAGAGATAGCAGTGACCGGCCGGTCTCATATCTGCACCCTAATTTTGGCAAGACGTTCACAAGTGTATCTGCTTTGAAAAGTCATTCGTACACCCACACTGGTGAGAAACGTTTCACATGTGCCGTGTGTGATAAAAGTTTTGTTGCAAAGGGTTCGCTTAAAAGACACATGCTCGTTCACAGAGATAGCAGTGACCGGCCAGTCTCGTGTCCGCACTCTAATTGTGGCAAGACGTACACAAGTAAGTCCGCTTTGAAGAGACATTTGCACACCCATACTGGTGAGAAACGTTTCACATGTGCCGTGTGTGATACAGGTTTTGTTGAAAAGGGTGCTCTTAAAACACACATGCTCGTTCACAGAGATAGCAGTGACATCCGGTCACGTATCCGCACCCTAATTTTGGCAAGACGTTCACAAGTGAATCTGCTTTGAAGAGGCATTCGTACACCCATACTGGTGAGAAACGTTTCAAATGTGCCGTGTGTGATAGAGGTTTTGTTGAAATGGGTGCGCTTAAAAGACACATGTTCATTCACAGAGATAGCGGTGACTGGCCGGTCTTGTGTCAGCACCCTAATTGTGGCATGACGTTCACAAGTGAAGCCGCTTTGAAGAGTCATTTGTACACGGTCCAGGGCTGGGTAACGACGCGTCGCAAATAATATTCGACACGTCGCGTAGAAAATATGTGTAGAATATGTCAAATATGTAGAAAATTTGCGTCGAAAATTAAATAAGGAATATTATTAAATTTATAGGCCTAATTCAAATTCCAGACTTATTTTCACCCTAAAAACAAATGAACTCAACTAGGGCTGTGCAAATTGGTAAAAATGCCTCCCCGGGTACCCGTCGATCTTACGGGCGGGTACCCGAAATTACAAAATTTTAAGATTTTTTTACGATTACAAAAAACCAAAAATAAGTGATTTCAGTCATTTATCTACTTTATATTGACAGGTCATCACTTAAACACGCACGTTCTCATAAACGTGAACATGTCGACGGTCTCGGGCGCCAGAGATGCTCGTTTCTAATGTCCAGCAGTTGAAAATGCATATTCACTCTGAACTGATGTTGCAGGAATGCATAAATATCTCCGCCAGTCACTTATCGGCGATTACGATGAATAGGGGTGCGCGCGCAGCGTGTTGGTGACGTCACTCACTGGAGCTCGACAGACGAAATACGAGCGCGTATTAATGACGAATCACTTACTGCCGCCGCTGCGCGCCGACGAGTGCAAGCCTGACCGGCGGCGGCGTTAATTGAGCGGAATTTGAGGCGAAAAACGGTCAAACGAGTACCCGACCACTCATTTCATTACCCGGGCTATTATCAACGGGCGGGTACCCGGGTGCCCGGGTACCCGTTCACAGCCCTAAACTCAACAGTCATTGTATTTTAAACTTTTATGCATGTGTTTGAACTTATTACAAGGCGAGCTGTGTAGATGAAAGAGCCATCGGATAGTGGATATTGCGCGTCACATGGATTATTATCTCACTAATTTCCTAAGATGAATCAATAGTTCATAGTTAAGCGAGCGAAGCGAGCGTTTCCATTTGACTCTGCCGGAAAAATTAGTCACTGGTTTTGTTTTTTTTTGTTTTTTTTTTTTTGTTTGTATGTCTCGCCATAACGTTCGAACGGAGGCTCGGATCGAGTTGAAATTTTGACCATCCGCAAGCTTCGTTCTCGATTGAATGCCATTAGTTTTGTGGCAAAATCGTTCAAAAAGTTAAAAAGTTACATTAAAGTTAATCGAAAGTTTTTTTTTCAAACTAAACGGCGACAAAATCTGAGATAGCCAAATCATTTAGAATGTCCGTCCGGTCACGAATATGTTAATTTTATTTTGATCCGATAAGTAGTGTAGATGGAAATTACATTATAACAAAAGTAACGTTGCCATGGCAACGAAAAGACACGCGAAGTTTCTAATGCACTGCCACCTAGAAGTAATCAAAATACTTTCGAGGAAGCAGTCTATTATTTGTCAACAAAGAGTTTAAATAGTTTTCCCAAGGAGTCAAGGTCCTCTAGATGGCGGTGGATTTTAACCACAAAGTAAAGGTTTACTTACACATGGGTTTACACATGGCCCTGTGGACAGCGAACGTCGCAAATTTTAAAATTTAAAAAAATGTGCAATGTGGGTCTAGCTATAGCACGTGCTCGCTTATCAACGCGTCCAACTGAGCGTTTCCTAGTAATAAAGAACTTGAAGCAAAGAAAACCGGCATCTTCACAAGACACCAAGGTCACCTGCTTTCCTGATCGTAAATATATGGAAAAAGCCTAAAGCCTCCCCAGATCTTTTACCTTGCGTTTCATTAACCAAATTCATCCCTAATTGTAAACTTAATTTAGTAGTAACATTTCTAGTTATAATTTACATAATGCCAATGTATGTAGGCTAAGATAACTAGATAAGCACAATGAAAAAGAAAAAAATCACACTGATTTTGCTCCAAGTAACTATACACCATAGACCTACCTAAGCTCTATCTCCCAGTAATTTTCGACGTGCCATTAATGTCATAAAGTGTAATTTATGACATGTATATTCAACGCGTATAATGCTAGGTATAATACCTGTTTTGGACGTCGAGTATTATACCTACCCAACCCTGCGTACACCCATACTGGAGAGAAACGTTTCACGTGTGCCGTGTGTGATAAAGGTTTTGTTAGAAAGAGTGAGCTTAAAAGACACATGTTCGTTCACAGAGATAGCAGTGACCGGCCGGTCTCGTGTCCGCACCCTAACTGTGGCAAGACATTCACAAGTGAATCAGCTTTGAAGAGTCATTCGTACACCCATACTGGTGAGAAACGTTTCACGTGTGCCGTGTGTGATAGAGGTTTTGTTGAAAAGGGTTCACTTAAAAGACACCTGTTCGTTCACAGAGATAGCAGTGACCGGCCGGTCTCGTGTCCGCACCCTAATTGTGGAAAGACGTACACAAGTGAATACACTTTGAAGATACACTCATACACCCATACTGGTGAGAAACGTTTCACTTGTGCCGTGTGTGATAAAAGTTTTGTTCAAAAGATTGCGCTTAGAAAACACATGTTCATTCACTGAGATAGCGGTGACCGGCCGGTCTCGTGTCCACATCCTAATTATGGCAAGACATTCAAATGTGTATCATATCTTCAACAACATTCTAAGTCTCACTTGGAAAGAAGTTTCATCAGTGATCGGGGCAGTAGAAGTTTCAAAACTAAGACGGTTCTTCGAACCCACATGATGGTACATTTAAGGCCTTTAGAATGAGGAGTGCCTTTAAAATGTCACTGTGGAAAAGATTTTGTTATCGCATCTTCACTGAGAGAACATTCTCTGACGCATAGTGTCAAGAAACCTTTTGTTTGCAAAATCTGTGGATGTGGTCAAATCCTGAAGTCTCAGTTGAAAAATCACATGTTTTCTCATAGTGAGTCACACTCGTTCATGTGTAAAGATTGCAGCAAGGTTTATATTTTTTATAACTAGGAAAACGCTAAAGTCCTGTCACGTTGTTGAGCGAGCACCGGTACGTGCAACACGACCCGAGTACGACATTCCCATAATGTTACATACTAGGGAAACGCCAAAGTCGTTGTTAAACGTGTGAGTTAGCCAAGTGTTTTGACACCTTACAGGAACTCACTCTGCTTGCCACAATAATTATTTGGGGGATGGGGTGTCGAACCCCATCCATCCGTGTGGTAGGCTAAATGGTTACCACTAGGCCATGCAGGCCACGTCAACCTCGTTCCGCTAACTGCTACGAAACAAATGCCATTGATATTATTAAAAATCACATTCTTATTTATTGTAGGCTTAAATCGGAATGGATCAAGCTGATTTTTGTTAACAGTTCTCAGTAAACTTGTACCGGATGTCTGTTTAAAATTTCAGCGCAATCTGTTCAGCGGTTCGGCTGATTTTCGACGTACAGACAGACAGAATCACAGAATGAGAGCCGTTTGAGTTGAATGGAGACACTCAGTCGCTCCGCTCCCTCGTTTAACCAATAAGTCTTTGGTCTTGACTGATTTAGCTGAAAATTTGTAAAATAGGAGAGAATGGATCAAATCCACCGCCATCTAGCGGACCTTGACATCATTTCTTTAGGAAAACTATTTTAACTCTTTGATTACTTCTAGGTGGCAGTGCATAGTGACCCGAATTCTCGTGCGACTTTTCGTTGCCATGGCAACGTTACTTTTGTTAAAATGTAGATTCTATCTACACTAAGGTCTTGACCAATTTAGCTAAAAAATTGTAAAATAGGAGAGAATGTTGTACTTATTGACCATGCAAAATTTCATAACGATTGGAACATTTTTTTTATTTTTTTTATTTTTTATAACCAACGATTGGATTTTGTTCAAAAACAATACAGCAACCCGCATAGGTCGTATGTACATGTGTGCAAAATTTCAGGTCGATTAGAGAAACAGTGCGACCTGTACCGAAACAGTAACTGAAAAAAAAAAACAGACATTCAAGCCATAAGAGTCAAGTGGAGACGCTCGCTGCGCTCGCTCAAAAAATCCACTTTCTCTTAAACAACACTCAAAACTTCACGATCTGAGCATGTATGTGGTGTGTCAGATTTTCGATAAGAAATTACCTCAACGGCAACTTCATTATCACAACCTTCATTCACACTCGAAGGTGTAATACTACTACTATATTATATACTATTCTTTGCTACTAATTTAATCCAAAATAAAATTAATGAATACAAATTTTAATTTATGCAATAAACAAAATAGTATACTAATTAAAAGATTCAAAATCAACTAAAATACTGGATCAAATTAATTAAATCATAATCCAGTATAAAACAAATATCTCACAACAAAATAAAGAACAGAAGACCAAAATAATAAAAAACACAAATCAATTTGTACTACTATCAAAGCTGTGAAGTCTCTGCACCCTGCCCTCTGCTTACTCAGCCAGCCTCTCATGAGATGTCCAAGGTATTGATTGTCAACTAAATAATTGGATGAGCGAAGCAAAGACTTTAATTTTACTGACCCCTCAAAAATTTAGCTCCAATGTTTTTTTGTTTGTTAGTTTGTTTTTGTTTGTTCTTGTTTTTCTGTCTGTTTGTTTGCACGATTCCGGGCAAACGGCATATGCGATCTTGATGAAAATTGGAGGGGACCTTCAAAATCTCTAAACTTAGACCTGCCACGATTTTGGGTACAATCGAAGAAATATTTCTCATGAATATTGTACTTTTACGATTTTCCCCGATTTTTAGTGCGATTTTGTGACATTTGGTCCGATTCTGACCAAACGGGTGGGGCTACAACGTTCATATTTAACATGGACATTAAGGTAATAGTGATGTATTGCTTTTCGAAAGAAAAAGTTGAAAAAGTTAGCCAGAATCCATAGAATAAACGTTTTAATTTGAGTTTTTTTAGGTTTATAAAAACAATTAACAAGTAACAATAGAAACTTGACAACAATCACCTACAAATGCATTCAAAAAGCACTTGCAAAGGAAAAGTGGTCCCGCGCAAACTAAAAGCTTACAAAAAAGCTCATCCATCAACGCGGCGGGACTTAAGCGTTTTCCTAGTTAGCTTACACACCTAGTGAATAGGATCGATTGGTGTCAATAACTACCACTCAAAATTATACGATTGGTTCAATTTCCATTGTTAAAAATGAGGTATATTGTAAACAAAGCAATGCGTTTACAATTGAAAGCAACATATTTAAACCAGATAAAAACCTGTCTGCCTATTTGGATCTGAAGAATTACTCTGACCACTGTGGGTATGTTCCCTTGAAAATATATAAACATAAAATAAAACCAAAATATTAATATCTAATGAGGCTTGCCAAACAAAGTAGGCAGTTAGTATAAAACTAGTACTCATCACTATGTTGTGGTAATAAAATAATACATTATGCGATGTTACAAATGTTGGTTGTCTTGATGTGATGCGTAGTGATCGTTGAACACACAAGATTATGCAGATTAGTTGTAGACGTGAAACAATTGAAGATCGTTACAGCTGATCCCTCCAAGCGGTGTAAGTTGCCCTCGACAGGAAACACGTGGTCCGATGATTCGAGTGTTGATCTCAGTGACAGGCATTCCCGACTATCACGTGGTCGACGCTTCTCGAACAGGTCGTGTCGTAATCACTCGGCCTTCGCATAGTCAACGGATCGTTAATTAAAATTACCATAATTATTGTAACTTTATATTAAAATCCTTGTCGAATAACCGATTCATAGCCAAGGTATGATTTTATAAGAAATCCGCGGATCTAGTCGAGCATCTTAATAACTGATGAAACACTTTGTTTCCGTGAGATTTGTAAACCTCGTACTCCTCCGCAAGCATGTCACTACTCTCGTCCAACGTCCTTCCTTGTCCCGCGCATTCAACTCATTGTTCTGCTAGTGTGGTGTCTTCTTCTGAGTTTCACGGTACTACTGTGCTTCCACAGTGAAGTGAACCGCGTCATCCCTTTGTTTGACCCTTTTAACCCTACAGTGGTGGCTAAACCTTGACCAGCTGCGATACATTGTCCAATGGGCACCATAATATAGACAAAGATGTTTCTCAACTGTTTCCTATCAATAATGTTAATTTTGGTCACGTGAAATGCCTCTGGGCTAGTCGAGATGCGACGTCTTCTAGATGTTTCTCGACTGTTTCCGATCAATAATGTTAATTTTGGTCACGTGAAATGCCTCTGGGCTAGTCGAGATGCGACGCCTTCTAGATGTTTCTCAACTGTTTCCTATCAATAATGTTAATTTTGGTCACGTGAAATGCCTCTGGGCTAGTCGAGATGCGATGTCTTCTAGATGCTTCTCTAGTGTTTCCGATCAATAATGTTCATTTTGGTCATGTGAAATGCCTCTGGGCTAGTCGAGATGCGATGTCTTCTAGATGCTGCCATCACTTAGCTCAAACACTGTAGCGTCGCTAATGTCAACGGTAAACTCTGAAAAACTGACTTAGGTTAATTACTCTAAAATGAGCTATTGATTTCACTCGGACCTCTCGTCATTACACTCATTAACCACAGTCGCATGTTTTGGGTCTCTTCCAGTGTCCGTAAACCCTTGTTGTGCAATGTTATTAACTAAATTCCTTATCATGCAAATAACTGCAAAATTATCTTCAATTCTCTGAAAGTATCACTCTACAAATGATACAAGTGGCCTATCACTCCACCTCTGCTATTTATTAGCCACATTATATGATTAGTTACAAGAATAATTAATTAATTTCATGTAATTTGCAATAAAACCTTGATTAATTGTTTAATTAATCTTATATGACTGCGGGACAGTCATTGTGTTACAAAGGAGAGAGCGTTCAAGTGCCCAATGTGTGCTAAAGAATGGTGTTCTGTAGGTGAACTGAATAAACACGTTTAAAGGATCACTCAAAGGGCAGAAACTATGTTTGTGGCGTCTGTTCAAATGGATTCAGATATAAACGCGATCTTCTGACCCATATGGAGAGTCACAGTGGCAAAAAAGAAAATAAATGTCCAGTGTCTACTGTCTGAAGGCAAGTGAGTTGTAGGTAGTAAATAAATAAACTCGTAATAGGTAATTGGTGTCTACCCACTCAGTCACATTAACTGATTTCCACTGGGTACTTTAACTGAAAGTGCCCAAGCCAACCCTGTTGGTGCCGAAGTTATCGACGAGCAAACCAGAGACTGGTATTTTAAATAGGAAACACAAACCCATTTCGTAGGATCAACCCGAGTGCAATGCCTGAATCCACAAGGCTTGTTCGGAACAACCGCTTTTTATTACATGTACCTCGTTGTTACGAAGGCTCCCAACTCTTTGATTAATGATTATAAATACCGAACCCATGAAGTGATGAATTTAAATCAGAATATAAAAATACTCTGCCTGAATCTAGATTCAATGCAAGTTTCTCTACATTGAAAGCGGTACAGTCCAGTCGTTTACTTTTTACGAATATGAAGGGGACCGAAAATCATATATAATTTTTTTTTGTAAGTAGGTATGTAAAACATATCTTTTAGGTTTGCTGTTCAATATAAATTTGAATAATGATAATAGTGCATAACTGCATATGCAATCAATTACCATTAATAAACAAAAATATTTTACATCAATCAACAATCAAATTTAGATAGGGGTGCACATCGATACTTTTTTCATTATCGATTCGACGATTATCAAAGTGGTAATGTCATTATCGAGAATATCAGTATCGTCAACGCAGTCTGTTCCAACCCATTAGTGGAACCTCAAGTGTAATCTCAAAAAATACAATCGCGTTCCATTTGGTTCCTCGCTGTTTTCGATGTGATGTGTTTGGTTTCCGTTATTGACTGATTGCTCATTTCCAAACATAAATCTCAAGTGTGACACCGTCAGCCCATCGGCCAGCCAGTGCATGGCACACGGTGAGAAAATCCACTATTGACCAATTATTTGATATTTTTTATTATCAATTATCGAAAAAATATCAATTATTATTGATTATTGATCGATAATATTGATTATCATGTGCATCCCTAATTTTAGATGATGATGATGATGATGATCCCACGCGTCACCGGTATGGTACTATTATAGTGACTGCTCTTCAATCATGTCACGTGACAATACGCTACCCTCTGTGAGTATCATGTGAAGGTCAAGGTTGTACTTTGCGGAGGTCTTAGCTCTGTGAAGTTTTCTCTCAAGATATCAGCATGGCTTGTGTTCTGCCCAGCTATACACGCATGCACTGCAAGTTGCCTTCAGTGCAGGGGTGATGTATAGCGCTCCGTATCTTGGAACATACACGTGTTGAAGGTCTCGCAGTTGACACATTGAACAATAGAGATGGAGGATAGACTTGATCACGGATTGAAGCGAGGTTCTCTATTGTTTGTTGTAATGTCTTGACTGGAAGTATTTGTTTGAGCTATTAGAGAGAGCTATTAGATTATCGATGATTCACATTTACTTTTAATGTAAATAATCAAAAGTTAACGAGTTTTCCACGAATGTACTACAATATGCATGAATGAATGATTCATGAGTCGTGACCCAAAGGAATTTAAAATGATGTATTTTGACTGAGAAGAACAACTAAGTGTGAACACAACTATTGGAATTTAAAAAAAAATGTAAAATAATCTTTATTTTTATTAGCATAATTTATTAAGTGAATAAACAATATTTCTTCAATGTTTTATGTATGTAATTATGTTATTATTGTATGTCACAATATACTGTAATTAATCTGTAATCTCTTAAGATTGTGCATATCATATAGGTGTTGGTTTCAGTTAAGAGGATATTTTAGGATATACGTTTTGGTACTTTAAGGCAAATTTCTCATTGCTCGGCCGACCGACACCACAGTTCTTTGATACTTTCCATTGTTGTTACAAAAGTGGGAATCAAGGCTCTACAGTCAAACTACTAAAAAATATTTTCAAATAATTGTAAAAAAATAAATTGATTTTTACAAAAATGTCTTCTTCTTTGCATGTGCCCTCAATAGACAATTGACATCCAGTAGAGATATGACTCCTGTTCCCTCCAATCCATGCCATTTGGCATTTTATCCGGTTCAACCTTTATAAATGTACTTTATAAAAAAGTTTCCTGTCTTGTTCGCCAGCTCCACACATCCGACAGACACTGGATTCAAAAACTCCAAGTCTATGGAGGTGCTTTTCAAGCAACTCATGTCTTGTCTGAAGCCGGAATTGAGCTCTTTCTATTATTTTACTGTATCACTAACGTTTACTAGTCGGTCTCGTTCTAGTGTACCATTCCCACAGTTTATTCTGCCCCTTCTCTTGCCATTCCGTACGGACCACTTTGCATGTCGATGCATGCAGGTGAGATTTTAGAGATTTGTTCGACAGTTTTGTGCTTCCCTGTGGCTTTTTGCTACCTTGTTTGGCTAGGTAGTCTGCCCTCTCATTACCATATATGCAAAAAAAAAAAAATGTACAATTTCCGTGAATTGTTTCTAGCTGCTTAACTAACAACTCATCGATGTAGAGAGAAGAATATTTACCGGGAAGCCAAGCTACCTCTCGGCTGTTACCACAACTATCCTGAACGCGCGGAGTTCAAAAGTTCCAAATATAGGGAAGAAACATGTGATTGTTCTAGACCAGGGGCAGGCTTACCACTACGATGTAAGTAAGTAAGTTTTATTTCCAGACACATAGCATTTTACATTATAATTTAACACTTTGTGATGACCTCTAAGTTTATATTGTCTGGGATAAGTATTTATTTACTTACTCCTAAACAAATAAACTTTTTTATTGAGGTGTTTGGAAAGGTGCAATTGCTGTATCAAGCAGTATACAATTGGGAGATACTCCCTCACAATTTCTATCCTAAAAATAAGTTACTTAATAATTAATGCCTTAGTCTTATTTTGTACATATCATAACAATTTTACTGTATGCCTAATGTTGGCTATTTATAGAATTTGAGTGCCTCGTATATAAGATAATACGAATGAAACGAGAGAATAATTATTTGTCTAGTTTTTCTTATGGGCCGAGATTGGTTTTAATTTAAGGCAGTACATAAAGCGGTATATAAGGCATATGACAAAAATAAGACATAAGAGACAAATAATACAAACAAATATTAATATAATACTCAGACTTAAATGAATCTAGATAAATAAGACAAAATTTAAGACACAAGACAAAGAAATGGGCCTATCATAAAATATAATATCTTAGCCTATTTGTGGAATATAAACATAATAATCATAATACACTATTATTATATACACCTCATATGAGGAATTGTAGTACAAAGATAACAAGTGTTATTGTAGTTTGTCCTTCAAAAATTCCTCAACAGAGTAATATGCTTTGTTACATAGGAGTTGTTTTAGTTTGTATTTAAAATTGCTCATACTAGAAATGGCTTTTAGACTTGTCGGCAGCTTGTTAAATAATTTAGAACTAATATAATTGGACTGCCACTTGTAGTAACCCCCCCCCCCCCCCACTCTACTGGAGGCCCCTGTCTTGCATCTACCCCACCCCCTTGAAATGTTGGTAAGACAAACTAAACAAAATAGCAAACACAACATTGAGTGATGAGTAGTGTGCCCCAACAGTTCCCTCACGTTCATTCAATGCGCCTTCACGGATGGCTTATTTACATGTAGCTAGTAATCAATATGCATTTATTTAGATGGTGCTATTGTTTATTTATTTATTATTTTTTTATTTGTTGTATTTTGATACTAGAGTAGGACGGAGTAACAACCTGCACGGGGCAAGAGTCCAATTTGTGAATAACATTTTACGTATGTTGAAATTGGTTAACCTGACTAGTATTATAACAGCATGGGCGTCCGCAGGGGGCAGTTACCCCCATTGCATAGTCTGAACGCGAATTTCCTACCACACTTACTAGATTATGCCACCGATCAAACTTATCCAATTCAGTAATAATACTTATTTAAAAAAAGGCAAATCCTGAAACGTTCATATGTATGTTCTCTATTAATATATAATCACTATATCATAGTATGTACATTAGTTGTCATAGTTAAGCGTTCATAAATAGCTCGTCTCCCCCCCCCCCACCCACCATTTATCGGTCAAATCAAGTTTTAAAAGGAAATGGGATGTAGTCTATACTAAAAAAAAAAAATTAGGCCACCCCCCCCCCCCTTCTCACAAAAGATTTTCTAATTCGACCACTGGTTATGAGAATTGTACGTATGACTATGAATGTTATTGTTGTTGCTTATTTCTTGGTTTCTTGTTTGGAGGGAGATGAACTGTGTCAGCAGGGTCAACTATGGCTAGGAGGATAACACAGGGAAACTTGGAGGACTGAATGGTGGGAAAGTATTCCTTCCTAAACAGGATGGTGGTTGAATGGAACGCTCGTTCAAAAGGGGTAGTTCGGGGGAAAATATATAAGACTTCAAAAATAAATTGGAACTGGGCTAGTCTGGAAGAGGGCAATGAGTAAAGTGAAGGAAGAGACAAATCCTCATCCTATTGGGAGAATGAGCTGAAGGGCCCAACCACGGTCCAGCAAAACTGAGGTGGGGACAGAGGAAAGAAGAATAATCTACCACCAACCAGTCAATGGTTAACTGCTGGAAGATCTAAGAACAAACAGAGCAGATCGAACCTATCACCACAGTCACTCTTCATAACCTCGTAATTCCCGCGCCTTCGTAGTAGTGGCGGTGGGACAGATACGCCAACTTAGACCATATATCGGGTGGACAGAGCGCGCCTGCCGTTGCAGCGGTTGAAGCCGAGCTGGGAACAAAGAGAGTGAGAGAGAGGGAGAGATTCTCGGAAGTCGGTGGTGGCAAGAAGAGCGTAGTGCCATTGAAACGTACAGTAATTTCGCGTAATAGAAGAAGTGAATCTCTCGTTACTTTCAAGAATGTGATGGTTTCTTAAAATGTATTATGCATATTTATTCCTTGGGACAACACATCCAAGAAATTTTTAATTTATTTTAGCCATATTCCGATAGAAATTTATTTCTATGTGTTTGGGTGGAAATATGCCAGATTTCAACATCTTTATCATAATCTTTACTATATATTTTTATTTACGGGATGGAAATGTTGTTTTCTTAAAAGGGTATTCACCCTTCACCCACCAAACTCAAAAAATACATTTCATTTTGACTAACTAGTTATGAATTTAAAACAGAACAAATGTTGGTCCACCGTTACTAGAAATTTTTCCAAACTTGTTAATTTTAGATCTATAGACATCCGGTAAATCTCACATAAGAAATAACATGTTGGAGATCTTTGAGCCCCGTGACCTTAGAGGATTTCGGTATAAAATTGGCCGTCATTAATTGACGTTTTCTGTAAATCATGTACATAATTTAGGCATGTGGTTTGGTCAAAATATGCTTATTACCAAGAGAAGGTGTAATTTCGGAACGCATATTTTTGCGTGTTAAGAGTGTATATTATTCGTGCAAGTTTCTAAATGGACATTTTGATTGGTATGATGCTATATATAGTAATAGTATCTACGTGAAACAAAAAATAAACAGGTTGAAGCGGAATTCACCAAAACGCAAATTTTCTCAAATTTCAGGATAAAAAGCTTTAAAAAATTGTGTTTAGTCTAGGTAAAATATATAATTTGTAAACTGTCATTTTAGTTTAGTAGTCTATTATGCTCTGTTAAAAAATATAAAATCTAAAAAAAACAAGATGACATGACCTTGCAAATAGGGCTGAATGATAAATAGAATAGAATTTTGTAACACTTTTAAAATATAAAATCAATTAATTATTATTAATTATTAAATAAAAAATTAATTAATATTTGATAAAGGTGCCTATTTTGCAAGTGAGGTTGTTTGTTGAGGAAAAGGGTGGGGGGCAGAGGGGTACACCAGATGTCACCATTATCAAAATCACTACGTTATATTGTTTGGCTGTTGTGAGGGCCTACAAAATAAAAATAATAATAATAATAATAATAATAATAATAGCTCTGTAAAGATCATTGGTCTACTTTTTTAAAGGGAATAGGCCTCTATGTTTCCACCCAAATATAACAATTTTTGTGAAAAACAGTTCAAAACATAATAATGCATATGAATACAAAATTATATTTTGCACTAAAGTGAGCTATAAGAATGATAACACAACAATCACTTAATACATTATACTGTATTTTATTTATGTAGTTATACCAAATTGCCTTCAACAGCCATTATACCAGAAGTATAAGACATATTATGTTCATGACAGGCCATGTGCTTTCTCAAATCTATGTTGACCTAAAATATATATTTAAAATAGTGTCCTACATTACGAAAAATAATTTCAGTAAAATATTTATACGTGGAATGAAAATCCACGTTGTTTTACAGCTCTTTACCATATTTTTACGTACAGTCAAACGCAGCGCGCGCGATGTTTTGCCACCACCTCGTTCTTGGAACTGGCCGCAGGTCGGCTTCACGAATATTGCCGCGCTATCCGTCTACCCGAAGGGTATAGATGGTCTAAGTACGCCAAGCGCACTCGCTAAGGCGGTGAGTCGAATTGCTTTAAGGTCGGTGCACATAACTTCCTAAGGTTTAAGGTTTTATGGTTTTTAACGAAGTTAAAACATGCCTAATGCGTTCTCGCGTTCAAATGATTTCCAAGGTTTAAGGTTTAGGGTCTAAGGTTTAACAAGATAAAAATAATTCAATTTCTTAGCTCTTAAACACTAAACACAAAACCCACCCAATGAGAAGCGAGCTCTCATAAAACCGGCCAAATGGTAGCGCGCGTACTAAAAAACGTTATAGAAAAACATTTTTTTAGACCATAAACCATAAACCTTAAACCTAAAACCTTCGGAAAGTATGTCCCACGAGCTTTATGCACGCAAACAGGTGTCAATCTGCGGCGTTTTCTACTTGAGTTGAGTTAAAATTTATTGTAAGTAATAATTTATTGAATTAAGTAAGGTTCTAATTTAGGTAATTATGCCGAACACGGTTTTCCCAGAAAAAAATGAAAACATTTACTTACCATATTCCCGTGTGTGTAATTAATGTTCCTTAATTCATTTTTAGCTACCGCATTACGATCTTTTCACTGTTACTAATGTTTTTCGTCTTTTTACCCGTGTAAATTGTGCTGTCACTGTTACGTACTGTACGTAGGCCGCCATACTGGTTTGGAAAGGCTATCTCCTCCGCTACGTCTTTCCCCTGCGTACGCAGCGTAAGAGAGGTATTTTTGTTTAAAATTTGCGACGTAAAGGTTAAAAAAGGTATTTTTGTTTAAAATAGCGACGTTTAAAAGGTAAAAAAGGTATTTTTAGAAATTGTGCTGTCACTGTTTTTTCCGTTGTGTTTTACTAATAAAACAAACCTTCAAAACCTTTAACGTCGCTATTTTTAAAAAAATACCTTTTTAAAACCCTTTTAAAGTCGCTATTTTAAACAAAAATACCTTTTTTAACCTTTTAAAGTCGCGATTTGAAACAAAAATAATTTTTACGCTGCGTACGCAGCGGTAGAGGGCGTGTCAGAGGAGATCAACGCTTTCCAAATCAACATGGCGATGTAGGATGTGGACGCACAAATGACGGCTCAATTTCCTAGTGAAAAGATGAAAAACATTGTTTACAAAATTAAAAACCATAATGCGGTACCTGAAAATGAATTAAGGAACATTAATTACACACACTGGAATATGGTAAGTAAATGTTTTCATCTTTTTCTCGGAAAACCGTGTTCGGCATAATTACCCTAATTTATAATCAAATCCCCCCGAAAGGAAAACATATGCCGTCGTTGGTGGGCCTAGGCCGAAAGGGATAGATAGGGCTAGGCTAGGCCCTGCATGAAGCCTAGGGGGGCATTCTAACCTAGGCCCTAGATCCTACAAGATCCTATGGCTCTACCTCCTTTGTGGCCTAGTAGAGGCCCTAGGTAAAAACCTGCTTTTATTGTTGTTTCTTCAACCTGCAGTCGGTGGCAGGCTTTTTGTCCCATTCTTTTAGATCTTTCGGTAAAAGTGAAGGGTTACTCAGCGATGTTTTTAATCCGTTTTTTGTTGAATAATCACTAGAACAACCACAACAGAGTAATTTTTTATGCTTTTTTAACAGGTGCACACAAGTGTTTACAAAATAAAACACAAAACAACATACACTAACAACACTTAACAAACAGCCACCATCACCATCACCAGCCACCTGTGGAAAACACCAATTCTAAACTCCTCTTGGAAATACTTGGTACCATCAAACTCACTCAAATAGTTCATAAACCGACCCGCATCACTCAAACCTCTTCTACACTTATAGACTTAATAATTAATTTTTTTTTAATTAATTATTGTCAACCATCCACACCTTGTCACAATTTCAGAACAACTTCCTCCTCTTGGAACAGGGGACCACAATGTGGTTTTTTTCACTTACAAGTTGCCTGTGCCCAAAAAACACCTAAAATATGTTTACACCAGGTCACTCGAAAAAATAAACATTGAAAGTTTCAATGAAGAAGCAATACTCCTGCCTTGGAGAAGTAGTGTAGAGCTTCAAAATAGTATTGATGCGAAAATTGAGCAACTTAACTTGTTGATCCTTGGCATATACGATAATTTTGCACCAATTACAAGGAAACGTTTAACTAAACCCCCAGCACCTTGGCTCACACAAAAAATCGTTAGCGAAATTTCAACGAAAGACAAAGCTCGCCGTAAGGCAGTGTCTTCAAATAATGATATTGATTGGTCCCATTTCAAATCACTCCGAAATGAAGTAAACGCCAAAATTCGGAAGGCAAAGCATGCCCATTTCAATAAACTACACGGACTTCGTAACAAAGAGGCCTGGAATTTCCTCAAAGAAAATGATGTCACAACATCAAAAAAAAACACAATCAACTTCCTATGCACTTTAACGATCCTGAAACTATAAATGCATTTTTTGTAAACATAGGGAAGAGCTCCACCCATCAGGCTGACATTGATGCTGAAATAAAATCACTAAATGAAATTGACTGCAAAGTAAAATTTCAATTGCAAACTGTAGAAACATCAACAGTCTCACTAATAATAAAATCTCTCCATTCAAATGCCACAGGTAACGACAAAATAAATCTAAAAATGATTAAATTATTACTCCCGCACTGTGTACAAACAATAACTGATATCATTAATTATTCTATCACCTCTTCAACTTTTCCAAATATGGAAAACTGCTACCGGTTTTGTCTTACCTCTTGCAAAGGTGAATCGACCGCAAGAATTTTCTGATCTTAGACCTATAAGCATTCTCCCCACTCTTTCTAAAGTAATGGAGAGAGTTGTTTATAAGCAAACTATTGAATATATAGAGTCAAACAACCTTCTCCCCAGTGAACAGTCTGGGTTTAGAGCTGGTTACAGCACTGGTACGGCCCTTCTGGATGTGACTGATGACATATTGGGCAATGCAACTAGCAAAGGCATATCGTTCTTAACTCTTCTAGACTACTCTAAAGCATTTGACTCCATTAACCATGAGCTTTTATTTGCCAAACTAAGAATACTTGGGTTTTCAAGCCTCGCCATTAAGTATTTCAAAAGTTATTTAGATCACAGAACACAAATAGTTCGCATACAACAGCAAAACGGCAATTTCCTCTCCTCTAATCCCATGGCTATAACAAATGGAATCCCACAAGGGTCAATTCTTGGTCCCCTTGCATTTAACATATATGTATATGACATCCCTCATGCTGTTAAGCATTGTAAAGTAAAACAATATGCAGATCAATCAATCAGTCAATCAGAAAAATGTTTATTCACAAGAAAATGCTTATTACATTGGTTACATGGCTTATTTATAACACAAGTTAATCAATACAATAAAAGCTCATAGTTGAGGTCAAAATAATAACAATAATGAATGATGAAACAAAATAATCTATGAGTGAAATGACAATAGTAATGAAATAAAATTCTATAAATGCATTATCATTTGAGAAGCCCACATAAGCATAATGCTCGTGTGTGGGCAATTACAGGACATATTAAGTACATTGTTCATAATCAACAAGATGATGGCTAGAGTAATTTACTTTAGTTTAAATAGAGAAGAAAAAAGTATGTGCAAGGAAGCAAATGTGAATGGTTACCCTAATCCTTAATATTAATTCACATTTTCAAGCCTACCCTGTAACTCATAGGTTACAAAGGTTCCTAAAGCTAGAGACCTAAAAACTATAGACTTAAAAACTAAACTTAAAAACTAAACTATTACTGCAAATAATAAGTTAAAACTGATTGGGCATTCTGATTACTGTTAAATCCTTTTTCGAGGAGCCACCTCTTTACATTCTTTTTAAAAGTGTAGAAAGAAGAAGAGAACATATTTTCAGGTAAGGCATTATGAATTAGGGGCCCAAGAAAGGAGATATGTCTTTGACCCAGGCGTGTGTTTTTCCTAGGCAGGAACAATCCATGCCGGGTTGAAAGTCTAGTGTTAGTACGTGTGTGCATAGACGGCTGTTGAAATTCTGAATTGTATTTATGAATAAAAAGTAGTATATTTCTAACATATAACTGTCTAATGTCAAGCACTTTTGCTTGTTTAAAGGTACTTATGGAAGAGAAGTCTTTTGGCTTTTTTAACATGGTTTTTAGGGCTAATTTTTGAATAATTAACAGGGGGTTGAGATATACATTTTGCACACCACCCCATCCAATAATGCCATATTCAAGGCAAGACTGGAGTAATGCAAAATAGATGGTTCTAAGACATTGAGTTCAAAAATGTTTCTTAATCTGTAAAAAACATACATTAGATTTTTTGCTTTATTACATAGAGTAAGTATATGATCATTCCATTTTAGATGAAGATCGATTTTTAGTCCCAAGTATTTAGTCATACTAACTTGTTTAATCTCATAACAACTACATTGGAAATTAGTATCTTGAGTAGGCCTATAAACACAAGGAGAAGAATGAAGTTTGATATTGAGGTTCACATTTTTAGGTTGAGTAACTAGAGTGGGTGAGAATGTTATATAGACGGTCTTAGTTTCATTTAGAGTCAGTAAATGTTCATTTAGCCATTGAAAGGTGTTATTTATCACCTGGTTTGCTAGTTTATAGACCTCATTCCAGGTGTTCATTGATAGTATGATTACGGTGTCATCAGCATATGATATGATAGTTCCATTAAATTTCAGATTACATAGATCGTTTATATAAATAGTAAACAGTATTGGTCCAAGGACAGTACCCTGTGGAACTCCAATTTCAACTGATTTATAGTCACTGTAATGATTGCCTACTTTTACCCTTTGTTTTCTATTGTTTAAGAAGCTGCGAAAAATGTCCAGCGCTAATCCTCGAATTCCTAGATTTTCCAATTTGGTTATAAGTATTTTGTGGTCTACCGTGTCAAAGGCTTTACTCAAGTCTAGAAAAATAGCTATAGTTTTTTTTGATTGGTCCATAGATTCATAGATTGTGTTGGTTACTTTATAAATAGCATTATCAGTACTCAGGCCACTTCTGAAACCAAACTGATTCGGGGAAATTAGATTATATTTATTCATGAATTCCATAAGCCTCGTTTTCAAACATTTTTCTAACAATTTAGAAAAATGAGTTGTTAAGGAAATGGGCCTGTAGTTTTTAGGTTCTAACTTACTTTCAGCCTTGTAGATGGGGGAGATGTCGGCTACTTTAAAGTAATCAGGAAATATACCACTTGATAAGGCGGCGTTAAAAATATGAAGTAACGGATTGACAATAAATGGATGAATAGTTTTGATTGTCTTGGTGCTGATATTATCATATCCACAGGCTGAGTCATTATTTAGATTTGTAATGAGTTTGTTTAATTCATCACCAGAGATTGGTTCCATGAATATAGAGTGTGGATTAAATGAGTGGTCTGAGGGGATGCCAGATGCTTTCTGTTTTGTGCTTTTATGTTTATTGTTAATATTTCTTGCTAACGTTGGCCCAATATTAGCGTAGTGGTCGGCCAGTGTGTTTGCAATTTCAGTAGGTTCATTTGTGATATTTCCAGTTGCAGTTTTTATTACGGGGATAATCTTAGTTGGTTTAGTCCTACGATTTGTAATTTCATTAATTATTTTCCAAATTGTTTTTGTGTTCGACCCTGCTTCACGTAATTTATTTGTATAGAAATTCTCCTTGGTTACCCTTACTAGTGAGTTGATAAGGTTTCTATAAGTAGTATACAGTTTAAGTAAGTTTTGATCGAAGGGGACGTTGTGCATAACACTGTAACGTTTTTGTTTAAGAACTTGTTTATGAAGATTGTCTCTTTTTCTAATGGAAATAATTAGGCCTTTAGTTATCCACGGGGTTAGTTTTCTGTGCTTAGAATTGACAGTTGTATTTTTTGTAGTGGTACTAGAATTAATGTGATTCAGAAGGCTGTTCATAAAGTCATTAGTGGCATCGTTAACGTTAACGCAATCATAAACTGTGCTCCACGTTTCATTTTCAAGTAGTCCTGTTAATTTTAAGAGATCAAGGTAAGATGTGGGACGTTTTTCAGCTTTTGATACTGGTATCATTCCTTTATTAGGCCTAGGCCTATTCCAGGTAAACAATATAGGGTAATGGTCTGTAATATTAGTGTGGATAATTGGGCAATAATACCCAAGGTTAGTGGTGTTTTGATAAACATATGGTCAATGCAAGTACTTGTTACACGCTGATTTACATTAATGCTCTGTCGAGTAGGTTCATTAACACAGGAAATGAACCCCCTGCCATATAATACATTAAGATAGTCATCCTGGTTTTGCTTCCAGCCCTCTGTCCTTATAATGTTAATGTTTATATCACCAATTAATAGCTGGTGTCTAGAGGCTGGTAAGTTAGCAAGTGCCGAGTCTAGTTCTGAGTTAAATGTGTTGATGTTATTCCTAGGAGATCTGTATATGCCAAGTACGGCAAATGTTTCATGTTCGTAAGTCAACTCCAACGAGATGGCATTAGCTGTAGTCATATCGGTTACATATTTGAATTTAACATTTGAGGTTGTATTTTCATTAGCATAAACCATCATTCCATCGTATGTGGATGTTTTGTAGGGTACATAGAAAGGTTGAAAAGTTGGTATGTGAAACGGAGTTTCTCTAGAGAGATGCGTTTCCGATAAAATAATTACATCAATGTTGAAATCTAACTGGCTTAGCATTATCATTAACTTATCAAAATTACTTGCGATTCCACATATGTTCAGGTGTAGAATTTTAATACTAGCATCAATGAATGAATGACATCCAAAGCCTAATTTGCTGCCCGGATATAACGAACTTAGACAACTGCATAGTGTCCCTGAACAGTGACCTAGAATCCCTTGCACTATGGTCACAGAGAAATAGTCTTAGTATTAATCCCAAAAAATCAGTTGTATTACCCATAGGCAATGAAGAAATAACTCATCGCAACATTCCATTTCAAATTGAGATAAATGGAGACAGTATTAAAATGGTCGATACCGTCTGTAACTTGGGCATCTGGTTCCAATCTGACATGACCTGGAAGTACCACATCATGAAATGTTGTACGAAGGCCTATTCAATATTACGTTATCTATATCGTTTCAGAAAGTTGCTATCCATCCCTATCAAAAAACTATTAGCAGAATCTCTGGTCCTCTCTGTATTTGGACTATTGTGATTATGTATACACAGGCATAAACAAATCACTCGAATATGACATCCAGAAGGTCCAAAACGCATGTGTACGTTTCATCCTTAATGTACCTTATAGAGAACAAATACACCTCATCTCCCTGCACTTGGATGGTTAAACATGAAAAATCGGAGAAATTTTCACATGGCAACTCTAATGCATAAAATTGTAAATACTCAAACTCCGAAATATCTGTACCATAAACTCTCCCTCACCAAAAACTTACACAACCATAACACCCGCCAAACAAAAAAACCTCGTCTTCAATCATCATAATTCCAAATCTTCCTCATCTTTTTCAATAAACGGGCCTAGACTTTGGAACAAATTACCTTTGGCCTTAAAGAGCACTAAATCAGTAGGTCCTTTTAAAACTAACTACAAAAATCACCTGATGAAAATACAGAAGGAAAGCATAATAATCCGAAATAAGGTTAAATCAAAACCACTCACTTGGGTACACTTCTACTTCATGACATACATATTTATTATAAATGCTCTTTTCTTTATTTTACTGCACTGTTGCAAACATAAGTGAAGTTTAGGCTTGTATCAAGTAATATGTGTAACCTTGAAATATGTGTTGTTAGTTTTTAATGTATTCTTTAAGTTAATTTTAAGTTAAGTTATTAAATAATTTAAGTTAATTCTAAGTCAGTCACTGGTTAGGTGGAAGAACGATCTGTCATCGAACCTCGCCATTTTTTGCTTTTTGTCCATGTGTTTCATGATTATTATCCATTATCCATGTAACCCATTGTACAACAAAAATAAAGACTAACTATACTAACTATACTATCACCTCCACCGACCTCCACACGTCGCCACCTTCGAACTCAAATCCAGCCTAAACCAGTGCTATCAACTTATGAGATAAAAAATGAAATTCAATGCACAACTAAATGGGGAGCGTTGCCCCCCAACCCCCACCGGGGCTCTGCCCCTGGACCCCAACTCATACCGAACAACAAAACCACAAATACACCTCATTCTAATGAATTGCTAACTCAGGAAAACCAGCCAATCCCATAAAATACAAAGGCTTTAGTTGCCAGCACTGCAATACGTCATTCCCCCACATCGCCGTCGCTCCAGTCGACATACAACACACTCTCCCAACGTAAACATTAACATTATGTCAATCACAACAAACCTTCCGAATGACCAAAAAAGATACTCAAATCAGCGTGCGCCGACTTAAATCACTCCAGAAACCATGTAAGTAACATCGCTCAATCGTTTAAATTACCTTCCAAAGTAATTCCGGTCCGCTGAGTGATTCTGCATAATTACCGATCTTTCACTTCTTTCGCTCTTGTAGCCTAGGGTGGGCCTATCCTAGGCCTAGGCCCCCTACCTCATTGTCGTTCAATTTTCCTCCTCGCTATTTAAATCCTGCTCCGCTCCTTGGTTTGTTCTCTCTTTAGCCATACCTGGTAGGCCTATACCCATAGGCACTAGGCAGTGACTTTATTTTTGTGACAAAACCTTTTAAGGCCTAGTTCCTTTTCCCCCACAACCCCCTCCAGGTTGGTCGTAGGCTAGACGTGCCCATTGGTTGAAATGATAGCAACCCGACCTAAGAAAGTAGACTTTGTGCCGTGCCCCACATGGTTGATATTGTGTGGATCGTGTTGTTTCAGGCGCTCTACACAATGCAGAGCCAACCACCAGACCGTGCACATCGGAAAATGACCGTGTACACTCCTCTACCTGGGGCCATACCCTGGTACACCCTGGAAACACCGCCAGTAAAACATGAGACTAGCGGCACCGCCTCCCAGCTATCATCACATCCGCCCTCAAGCAATCAGGCAGCACTTGTCAAACCTTGCCTGGAGAATATTGCAGCAGAAGATGACCCTCTCTCAGTTAACTCAGCTCCCGATTCTTCCTATGTGGAACTAGGCATAGAACAACCGTACCCAGTGAAGGTTGAGATGCAAGACCCTCTTGCATCCCATTCACCCTCAAATTCTAAATCCTCCGATGTTAAACTACCCCAGGTTCCAGTGAAACTTGAGGTTTACGATCCTCCTCAGCAGCAACCTGTCAGCTGCCACCGAAGTACATCCACCCCCTACGAGCCCAGTTCAGTTGAACATTCTCAGACAATAGAGACAGAAGCAAGTTACCCCATTCAGCAAGAGCCTTGCAAGTTCCCCATTCGCTCGTGTTTCGTCAACCTGGGCCCACGCTTTGGGCCTCGTCAAGTGAAAACAGAACCTTGTGACTCGCTCTCCCCTCTAGAGTCACCGTGTCCTGACAATGTTGAACCTCTCCTTACTTCAGGTCAAGCTAGACCTGATTTGTTTGACCCCCTGTTGAATTTACCTGCTAGCAACATTTCCATTTATAATTTGTGTAATCTAACAACTTCATCAAACAATTGTCTCGATTTTGAAGCAAATTCCGATGTCAGTTTAGCCTTGGATCCATTATCTGATGATCTGCCAACACCGCCAAACTCATACGTTAATACTGAAGTACTAATATGTAGATTACAAACACAAACAAGAACTTCCTTAAATCCCTCTTTATGTGGATTTAATCGTGAAGTAAATCAAGACTTGAGGGACCCACTTAAATTGGAGGATTCAAAGCTGAACATTCAGTCATGTTTTGTGAATCTTGGAGCGCGCATAGAGCCACATCGAGTGAAAGCTGAAGGGGTGACCTCCGCTGGGGGCAGCCGGCACGGACAAGCAGCTGTTGAGCCACAGCTATATGTCCCGCTGGCTAACACTCGCCCCTGGTTCACCGTTCTTCCGGAGCCCAGGCTGTTGACAACGCGGCCTGTCAAGCTAGAGCTGGATGAAACCCCCTTGGCTCTCGCTGAGGGTCGCTCCACCTCGGAGTCACCTCGGACAATAGGTGAAGATGATGACCACGATGCTGAACTAGCGACAACTGTAGATGCAGATGATGACCCAACCTGTGCATCAGATAACCACCAGAACCAGAACAAAGGTTGGTGTATTGAAATATAAGTGGTAGCTAGGGCCTAGGGGTGTGCGGGATCCCAAATTTTTGGGATCGCGTCAAATTTGGGAAATTGAAATTCCCTCCATTTCAGTTGAAGCAGTTGGAATCAGTTGGCAAGGTGCCCGCTAGATGGCAGCATTTGATGCATTTGGCATCTAGTGTGCAGTGCCTTAAAAATCAAAATAGTATTTGATTTTCAAAAAGCTTGAAAATTGGCCTTCCTAACTAAATTAATCACACTGACTTGACTCACTAATTGACTTTAGCCAATAGCCTAGGTCCCTACTTGTATTTAGGCCTATAGGCCTATTATTATTATTATTATTATTATATTATTATTTATTTATCCCAGAACAGTTTTACAACCAGTAATACTAGGATATATAATAAAAACAACGTAACATCAACAACATAACAAACCTGAAACAGAAAATACACATAGGACCTACAGTTAATATAATATAAAACACATTTGCCCTACAACAAACAACACTTTTTCTTAAAAGTAAAAGTTGAGTCATTAAAAAGATCTAAATCAAAGTCATTTCTACTGCCTGAAAGGTTATTAAAATAGGTCAGCACTCTAGGCAAAAAAGAGTATTTATACAAATCAATCCTAGCTTTAGGAATATAAATAATCGTAAGTATTTCTTGCCCTAGAACAGGCACATTAAAGTAAGATTTACTGTAAAACATCTGGCAATCGACCTCATTGGTTAAAATCTTTTAAAAACACGAGGTCACAGTCCTGCCTCCTACCACGAGCAACTGAAAGCGCAAGTCCACACATAATTGTTTCATAAGTCACTTCTGTGGGTACACAATGTAGATCGCTATGATTGACAACCATTTAACGAACCGCTGCTGGATCACTCTAAACTGTCAATTTTTGTTTGTTTATTGGTGGACCAGATAATACTTGCATACTCCAACTGCGGCCGCACTAATCCTAAGTATATGCGTCTAATTGTATTTTTAGAGAAGGCAAACTGAAAATTTCGTTTAACAAAGCCCAGTAACTTGAAAGCTTTTAACAGAATAGTATGAATATGTTCATTAAACGAAAAATCAGACGTTAACAAAACACCTAGATCATTTACACTAAACACCCTATTAAGTGTATCGTTATTGACAGAATAATTGAAGTGAATTCGATTTTTCTTAGTCGTAAAAGTAATAACAAAACATTTTTTTAAATTTAAATTCAACTTCCAAGAAGAGCACCAGTCACATAACCTTACAAAAGCTTCTTGAAGCTGTAAACAGTCTTGCAAAGATCTTACTGCAGCATACAGTTTGATGTCATCAGCATACATAAGACATGGAGAAAAAACTCTACATGGGATATCATAAACAAAAATGTTGAACAGCAAAGGCCCCAAAATGGAGCCTTGAGGAACCCCTGACGTAACCTGTTCAGCCCGAGAACTTGCCCCATTGATGACAACTGTCTGCCTACGTCCCGTTAGGTAATTAGACAATAATTTAATCATTGAGCCAGATATGCCGAGATGTTCAAGCTTGTAGATAAGAAGTGAATGACTCACAGAATCGAAAGCTTTTGAAAAGTCGGCATAAAGAGCATCCACTTGTACATCCTGATCTAAATTTTCAGATATTGTGTTACAATAACCAACAAGATTGGTAACTGTTGATCGACTTGGCATAAATCCATGCTGACAATCCGGAATAAAAGGCTTTACATGAGAAAAAATAATACCATGCAAGAACTTCTCAAATATTTTGGAAAAAAATTGGAAGGAGGATTGGATTTGTTCAAGACTAGGGTCTAGGCATACCCAAAATTAATTATTTGGTTAGAAAAAAAGGCATGTGGTTTAGAAAGCCCATGGAAGCTAGGCCTAGGCTAGGGTGACCAGACGTCCCGGAAATTCCAGGACAGTCCCGTTTTTTTCGTAATGTGTCCCGGTGTCCCCAAAACGTTTTTGGGGACACTGTTTTGACCCGGAATTTAAAAATGCCTGTGTTTCAGCAATCTTGCCAATACGCCTAGTTGAGTTTGTGTTGCTTAGGTTGGTTGTGCATCTCTACGTCTACTAGTAGAGTTTTACGCGTGTTGGGCCCTAGGGTTGGGCCTTGTCAGTCAGTGCCATTACCTTGAGTGGGGTGTGTTTCGTGTTAGGTACAGTCGTGCTCCTGTATTTTAGTTGCGCGTGTCACAGTGCAGTGCGTCGGAGAAGAACGTGTGGTTTTGTTTCTGTTTCAATTGCAGTGCAGGTGGTGTTATTGTAATGGGTAAACGTAAATGTGTTTTTAATGACGATTTGTGAAA
The DNA here is from genome assembly GCA_024449915.1 of Sweltsa coloradensis. Classification (NCBI taxonomy): domain Eukaryota; kingdom Metazoa; phylum Arthropoda; class Insecta; order Plecoptera; family Chloroperlidae; genus Sweltsa; species Sweltsa coloradensis. The sequence goes on from JAMZAV010000652.1 coordinate 276,097, forward strand.
AGAATACGCATTTCTAGCTCGCTGTGATGAAAGTAATAGCAAGGTTAAAAGTGTACTCTCTCTGTCGCGCGGCCTTTTCAATCAAACACGGTGGGCGCACGGACAAAAAACCATGTGCAATAAAAAAAAAATCACAAATCCGCAATCGACGGTAAAGCTGACGGTCATGTAATGACAAGTTTCCTTTCATCTAAAAAGTTCGATGAAACTGAAACAAAACTCGCAGTCCAAACGGACTTTCCGTATCTTAAGCAATTGTAGATAAAATTGAATTCACAGTTTGTAGTTCTATTTTTTCTATCGCTCAAGGTGTTCGTTTCGTTCGGACATTGTTGACCACTTGGAAAAGAAAAAAACACTAGAAAGCCTTGTCTGCTAAATGCACCAGTAAGAAAGCGCTGCACTCTCAAGGCATAGGCCAGCTACCAACCCAACCCAACCTGTCTCAGACCCCCCCCCCCCCACCACCACCACCACCACCACCACCACCACCACCACCACCATCCTCCACCCACCATCACCATCCTTTCGGATGGGACGTTAAGCCGTTGGTCCCCTTGGTACTTTTCGAAAGGAGTAGGCTACGTGCCAGTGCCGGGTTTCTCCTCCTCCCTTCTGTTCATACTTCATCCTCATATATATCACCACTCATCGTCTCGACTAGCCAAAGTGCATTTATATGAGATGTTAAAGCAATATCCAATCAAATCCTAACCTTTATAGGCCTAAGTCGACTTTAAGAAAATATTTACTCGCCACAATGAGAGTAGCATGCTTTTTGTCATAAGTAGCATTTATGTACAACTCTGCATCTAGTGAGACTGTATCTTCAGTTGCAGACGGAACCGAGTCTCCTCGTCACAACCATCAGCCAGACGACTCAACGCCAGACACTGAGGTTGTTCGCAAGACTCCTGCCCGGAAGATCAACCAAGGTAACAAGCGTAACGCCTCCAAGAAGGGGGTGGGGCAGCCGCGCCAACTGAAAGACAACACCAGGGGCTCAACAGGTCTATTTCACTGCAATATCTGCTCTAAAGATTTTAAACATCTGAGACGTCACATGTTAACTCACACCGACGACAAACCCTTCCGCTGTCCATCCCCGTGTGGTAAAACTTTTGAACAATTAAGGTCGCTTTTAGCACACTCTTACACTCACATGGCTAAGAAACCGTTTGTTTGTGATATCTGTAACAAAGATTTTACTCAAAATCATTTGCTTGTTGCACATATGCGCTACCACGCTGACGTAAAACCATTCAATTGTGCAGAATGTGGCAATGGATTTGTTACAAAGGGTATCTTAACAAGACACATTCTCTCTCACAGTGGAGACCAGCCTTACAAGTGCTCGTGTGGGAGAGCGTTCAAACATTCAAGTGACCTGAAGAATCATTCCAAAACTCATCTTGCTGAGAAACTGTTTGTGTGCTCCTTCTGTGGCAAGAGTTTCACTAGAGAAAGATGCCTCGCAGATCACGAGCTACGTCATACGGACGCAACACGTAACACGTTTACCTGTTCGGAATGTGGGAAATCTTATTGTCATGCAAAAACACTGAAACTACACTCGTACACTCACTTAACAGTGAAGCCTGAATCTTGCAAAATCTGCAATAAAACTTTTCCTCATAAGAGGCAACTCTATGCACATGTGAAGTATGTGCATTCCACCTCAAGACCTTTCAAATGTTCAATTTGTACCTTGACATATAAAAAAGCATGCCAACTAAAGGTACACTACTCATACAGCCATACCGGTGAGAAACGTTTCACGTGTGTTGAGGGTGACAAAGGTTTTGTTGAAAAGGGTTCGTTTAAAAGACACATGTTTGTTCACGGAGATAGCAGTGACCGGCCGGTCTTGTGTCAGCACCCTAATTGTGGCAAAACGTTCATAACTGAATCCGTTTTGAAGAGGCATTCGTACACCCATACTGATGAGAAACGTTTCACATGTGCCGTGTGTGATAGAGGTTTTTTTAGAAAGGATACGCTTAAAACACACATGTTCGTTCACAGAGATAGCAGTGACCGGCCGGTCTCGTGTCCGCACCCTAATTGTGGTAAGACATTCACAAGTAAATCCATTTTGCAGAGTCATTTGTACACCCATACTGGTGAGAAACGTTTCACATGCGCCGTGTGTGATAAAGGTTTTGTTAGAAAGGATACGCTTAAAACACACATGTCCGTTCACAGAGATAGCAGTGACCAGCCAGTCTCGTGTCTGCACCCTAATTGTGGCAAGACATTCACAAGTAAATCCGCTTTGAAGAGTCATTCATACACCCATACTGGTGAAAGAACTGTTAAATGTGCCGTGTGTGATAAAAGTTTTGTTAGAAAGGATTCGCTTAAAAGACACATGTTCGTTCACAGAGATAGCAGTGACCAGCCAGTCTCGTGTCTGCACCCTAATTGTGGCAAGACGTTCATAAGTGAATCCGCATTTCAGAGTCATTTGTACACCCATACTGGAGAGAAACGTTTCACATGCGCCGTGTGTGATAAAGGTTTTGTTAGAAAGTATGCACTTAAAACACACATGTTCGTTCACATAGATAGCAGTGTCCGGCCGGTCTCGTGTCCGCAGCCCGACTGTGGCAAGACGTTCAAATGTGAACTAGATCTTCAACAACATTCCAAGTCTCACTTGGAGAGGAGTTTCATCTGTGAACTGTGCGGTAAAGGTTTCAAAACTAAGATGGTTCTTCGGACGCACATTATTATGGTGCATATACCTAATAAAGAGAGGGCCTTCAAATGTCACTGTGGAAAAGGTTTTGATATTGCATCTAAACTGAAAAAACATTCTTTGACTCATGAAGACAAGAAACCATTGTTTGCAGAATCTGTGGACGTGGTCACAGCCTGAAGTCTATGTTGAATTATCACATGTTTTCTCATAGTGAGTCTCACTCTTTCAAGTGTAAAGATTGCACCAAGGTTTATAAAAATCCACTTGCTCTTAAAAAACATTCAAAACTTCACGATCCGTTAATGTATGTGGTATGTCAGATCTGCGATAAGAAATTACCTCGAGCTTGTCTTGCTTATCACAACCTACATACACACTTGAAGGAGAGAGCATTCAAGTGCCCGATGTGTGTGAAAGAATGGAGTTCATTAGGTGAACTGAATCAACACTTGCAGGTTCACTCAACTGACAGAGAATTTGTCTGCGACTTCTGTTCAAAAGGATTCAAATATAAACGTGATCTTGTGACCCATATAAAGATCCACAGTGGTAAAAAAGAAAAGAAATGCACAGTGTCTACTGTCTGAATGCATTTTACATTCACTTGTAAGTTGTAAATAAATAAACTTGTATTCGGTGTCTACCCACTTGGTCACATACTAACTGATTTCCAGAGGGGTACTTAACTTTTAGTGGACCAAGCCAACCCTGTTGGTGCCGAAGCTATCGACGAGCAAACAGTGGCCAACCAGAGACTGATATTTTAAATATTAAACTCCGACTCAATTCGTTGGATCCACCCGCGGGCGATGCCAGAACCCACAAGGTTTAGGAGGTAGTTCACAAAGTCATCTTTATGTTTATATTTATTAATCACTAACAACGGGTATTAACCCACCGGTGATAGGTAACTAAAGCTAGACAGTTAAGAATACAATTTAAAACCATACAAATACTTTATACAAAACATTAAATACATGAACTAGTACTACTAAATTAAAGTTTTAATACAAATACAACTAGTAAAACTTGAATAACGAAACTATGAATATATTAAACGGCTAAAAGTCCCAGATAAATAAATAAAAAAAGAACTGAGGTTATAAAATACAATAGGTACTGGTGAAAGTATAGAGAGGAGAAGGGTTGACAGGTTGTGAAAGTATAGAGAACATAAAACCCAGCCTGAAGGGCTGGGGGCGACAAAACTTTTCACCTGCTGATGACAACTGCAGCTAATTTAAAGTTGTTTGTTACCTTAATCCACGACGCGTTTCGTCCTTCTGGAACTCATCAGGCGGATGGTGGCCACTAAAAATCAGCTAACTACATACAAACAAAACTCACAACACATAACCAAACCTGTGGTAGGGCCACGCAAGAAGTAAATTCTGCAAGCATGTTGTCATCATCAGCAAGGTTACTTCACACACCATTCATACTGGGGCACACAGTCAGCACAAACAGTAAGGGGGCTTCCCTCCCAACTCTGGTGCTCGGGAGACAAGAAGTCCATGACTTACCCTGGATTTGAACCAGGACACTTGGCAACAAGAGAAAAGCTGCCCCTCCTGCTGTTGCTGGGCAAGGGTGCCTCTTCATTCATTCTAAGAGAAAGGGTTAGAGATAGGAAGGGTGGAAAGTCACAACACAGCACAGCCAGTGAGGGGGCTTCCCTCCTAGACTCTGGTGCTTGGGCGACAAAAGAACCATGTCTTACCCTGGATTTGAACCAAGACCCGTGGCAACGAGAGAGGCTGCCCTACTAATTGTGAATGGGATTCAAAAACGAAAGGAAACAATACTACAAAGTGCAAGCTCTTGGCTGTAGCACAGGCTCACGTGCTATACTAGCTCTTGACCGCAGGTGAAGAGAATGAAGGAAAAGACGAGTAGGGTCTAACAGGTTCATCACCTGCTAGCCCCCCCCCCCCCCCCAGCAGGACAAGGAGTCACACTTGTAAGAGCCAAAGTGCATAATTATGAGACGTTAAGCAATATCCAATCCAAATCCAATCCATGTACTGGCTGGCTGGTCTGATGGTGTCACACTCGAGATTTATAGAGGTGAGCAAACGTTTGAAAACATGAAAAACCGAGCCGAGCGGTATTCCTATCTTATCTTTTGGTATTGTTCTACTTTTCTAAATAACATTGCGAGGAAACTTCTTGCTGTATTTTTGTATGATTCATGAATCACGAGTCGTGACCCAAAGGAATTTAAAATTACGTATTTTGACTGGGAAGAACAACCAAGCATGAACAGTCCACAACTATTGTAATTACTAAAAAAAACATGTAAAATAATAATCTTTATTTTTAATTTATATAATATATTAAGTTAATGAACAATATTTCTTCAATGTTTTTTGTATGTAAAACTATGTTATTATAATTTGACACAATATAATCTGTAATCTCTTAAGATTGTGCATATCATATACTGGTAGGTGTTTGGTTTCAGCTGAGAGGAATTTATAGGACATACATTTTGGTACTTTAAGGCAAATTTCTCATTGCTCGGCCGACTGACACCACAGTTCTTTGAAACTTTGCAGAGTTATTACAAAAGTGGGAACTATGGCTCTAGGCTCTACAGGCACACTACTAAAAATTATTTTCAAATTATTGTTAAAAAATAAATTGATTTTTTACAAAAATGTCTTCTTTGTTCCATGTGCCCTCAACAGACAATTGACATCCAGTAGAGATATGACCTCTGTTCCCTCCAATCCATGCCATTTTGTCCGGTTCAACCTTGATAAATGTACTTTATAAAGAAGTTTCCTGTCTTGTTCGCCAGCTCCACACATCCGACAGACACTGGATTCAAAAACTCCAAATCTATGGAGGTGCTTTCCAAGCAAATCATGTCGTGTCTGAAGCCGGAATTGTTTCTATTATTTTACTGTATCACTAACGTTTACCAGTCGGTCTCGTTCTAGTGTACTATTCCCACAGTTTATTCTGCCCCTTCTCTTGCCATTCCGTACGGACCACTTTGCATGTCGATGCATGCAGGTGAGATTTGAGAGATTTGTTTGACAGTTTTTTGCTTCCCTGTGGCTTTTTAGTTTTTACTACCTTGTTTGGTTTGGTAGTCGGCCCTCTCATTACCATATATGCCAAAAAAACAAAAATGTACAATTTCCGTGGAAGTTTCCAGCTGTTTAACCAACAACAACTCATTGATGTAGGGAGAAGAATGACTGTCAGCACTCTGGTCTAGACCAACGAACAAGCTCT